>JBAMIH010000357.1:0-18926 GCA_038501795.1 Pseudopleuronectes americanus | reverse complement strand
ACAGTGATGGAGTTCAGCCGGAGGAAACAAAGAAGATATGAGATGATATTTGAGTTTAATTCGTTTTATTCTCACTTTGGCTAAATGGTATATTTGTCACACCGTGTGTATATGTGTGTGTGTGTGTGTGTGTGTGTGTGTGTGTGTGTGTGTGTGTGTGGGGTGATGTAGTCAGAACAAATCTCACTCTATCTCACTTTAATCTCTCTCTTCATCTCTTCCACTTATTCACCGACTCATCTTTCCATCCACACGTGATCCTATTATTTTATCATCCGTCCACCTGCCGTGCACAACTGTTGTTTGAAAAGTGCATGTGAAGTTAGAGGAAGAATACAGATTGTGTATGTGCATTTATTGAGGAAGTGAAGCGATGAAGAGGAGGTGAGAGGAAGAGAGTGAGAGCGATTGGCCGTGGAGGATAAAGGGCAGAAATGACAAATGATGGGAGAGAGAGTGGGAGAGGAGGAGGAGGAGGAGGAATAAAGGTTGTTGATTGCTGAGGAGGAGGTGAGGAGAGAGATCACAAAGTTGAAGAGGATGAAGAGACAAATGGATCTTTCATAGATGATCTTCATTATGTAAATGAAGATGTAACATGTCGCCCTCACGTTGAGAAAACCTTTCAGCCACCGAGGGAAGTTTAATCCACTCCCCAAAAAAAGACATGTTTCATCCATACCTGGATTTTGAAAGAAGCGAAGTCGTTCTCGACACCTTCCGATGCCGCCCCTGTTTGAAAATACACATTATGGAAACATTAACATAACAAAGACTCAACTTCCACAGATTCTACGTCTGGTTATGAACAAGCTACTGTTGAGTTGTAAGAATCTGAAGATCTGTATTTAATCTGTGTCTCCGTGTGTTTGTTCTCTGTTTGCTGCTAAACGCTCTATAAATACATCCACCTCAACTCTGACTGAACAGGAAGCTAAAGAGCGAACGGCAGCTCCACTGTAAATCACACGGAGCCTGGAGAGCTTATTATAGATGAAAGATCCACCAGGAGACGACAGACAACAGACTGACAGACAACAGACTGAGAGACAACAGACTGAGAGACAACAGACTGACAGACAACAGACTGAGAGACAACAGACTGAGAGACAACAGACTGACAGACAACAGACTGAGAGACAACAGACTGACAGACAACAGACTGAGAGACGACAGACTGAGAGACAACAGACTGACAGACAACAGACTGACAGACAACAGACTGACAGACAACAGACTGAGAGACAACAGACTGACAGACAACAGACTGACAGACAACAGACTGACAGACAACAGACTGAGAGACAACAGACTGACAGACAACAGACTGAGAGACAACAGACTGAGAGACAACAGACTGACAGACAACAGACTGACAGACAACAGACTGACAGACAACAGACTGAGAGACAACAGACTGACAGACAACAGACTGACAGACAACAGACTGAGAGACAACAGACTGAGAGACAACAGACTGAGAGACAACAGACTGAGAGACAACAGACTGAGAGACAACAGACTGAGATACAACAGACTGACAGACAACAGACTGACAGACCTGGATGTGGTCCTCTATACATTCACTGTGTTGTTTTATCTCTCATTTAAGTCAAATAGCAGTAAACATGTTGGATTGTTTTTCCTACAAATTCCAAATTAAGGAAAACGGTTTTACTTTCAAAGTAAGCAATAAACAAACAAGCATGAAAACAATGTTATTTCTTAAATGCACCGTTTCTTAATTGGATTTATATAATAACAACAGCATTTTAAGTATAAGAAATGAAGCAGAAGAAGAGAGGGTTTTTTATCTTTATGCATTTTGATGATCTTGCAGGTTTGTTGTCGGCCCTGACTCTGGTTTGAGTGGAGGTGAAGGACCTTTAGCTTCAAAATGTGATCAGTTTTGATAAAGTATAAATATTTTTATGTTCCTTATGTCATTGAGTAAGGTAAATTACTCCAGCCTTAGAGGGAGCCGGGTCTGTTTCTACTACCTGAGGATAATTGCAGAGCAGCTGCTGGACTCTCGTCTCTGTTGTCGGGTTGTTCAACCGACTAATTATGAAAATGCTTTAAGTCCTTCACGATCCTGTGCTGCAGGATAATGGTCCATTGAAACACTCGTAACGTGCACGGACCTGCAGGAAGCAGGTGCACGACCCATTCCAGCTCCGTAAGTGGAGTTTGAAACGGTCCCATCATTTTTAAAGCCCAGACTCGATGGTCCCAGTTAACACACCAGTAACACCATCAACGGCTTCTAATTATAAAACCTCTCGTTCTTCAGTTTAACAGCGGATGAGGACGTTTCACATCTTCTGTTACTTCCTTTTATCTTCAATGAATCATATGTTTGAAACATCAAAACCTGGCAAACGCCTCAGTCATGCCGAAAAATATATGGTATGTGTGAAATGGGTGTGGCTAAATCGTCTGACCACGCCCACCAAACACCAGATCGTCGCATGTATCTCACTCAGATGTACGACAAAGCGTATCGAGCTATAACTTGAACCCAAAAGAAAGACATCATTTAGAAAATGTTATCACTTATTAATTATTATACTGACTATACCGCATATCGTAATATTGTGAAGTTTTCACCTTGAAACAGGAAGTTGTTCTTTTCTCACTCATTGTCTTGGCGCCACCTACTGGACACAGGAAATGATTTATTTTTGGTGTAAATTTGTTTGCGAGACATTGACAACATGTGTCGTCCTGTCGAGTTGTGCGACGAATCAGAAAACACTCCCACAAACCGTTGTGGTCACTTGGTGCAGATGACTTGTTGTCCACTGTTGTGTGAAGAGATCGCAACACAATTACATAATTAATCAAGCAATATTCAACATTTAAACCCCGAAGCCTTGTGTTGCTTCTTCCTGTCTGATGTTGTTATGCTGATTAAAGCCTTGTGCACATGTTCCCTGTCAAGTGTCGATAACGGGACGTGAACCCACGATGACTCCAGGCACATGTGACAACCCCTTCCTGTTGTATTCTTTAGCTTCTAAACTTTAAAATAACACGGAGGCTCTTTTTTTTAAAAGCAGGTTCTGCAGTGCAACTGTTTTTTTTATGTCAGTTTTCATTTTTTTATGATTTGATATACACAAACTTTTCCAACTCAACCAGGCTCGCTCAAAATATCTCCGCTGTTGTTTTGTGCGAGTGAAGGAGTTTGGGATTCCTGCTGAGGGGAAGATGGAGTGTGACCATGTGACATGGAGAGGCAGGTCTGGTGAAGATTTAAAATTCAAACGTGTTATCTCTCGGTCTGGACTCAGCTGAGACCCGCTGCTCCTTCACATCTAAAGACAGACAGGAAGGTGTGTCGGGCTTCTACCCAGGTCGCCTGCTGGTTGCCATCGGTTGTAGGTTTACTGGTCGTGCCAGGGTAGACCCAGAATTCAGTGGATGCACTACATAACCCACCTGGCCTATAAGAACATCTTAGGATACCCAGGAAGAGTTAGAGAGGAGCATCTGGACGACCTCAGCCCAGATAAGAAGAACACGAAGGATTTGAAAAATGAACCTAAAAAAATGAGGATGAAAACTTTGTTCATTTCCACTTTCGATGAGTCTTTGAGTTTAACTTTTATCTTCAGCTGAAAATATAACGGTAAATATAAAAGTGGTCCATGTTTGGAAGCAACAGAAGCTGCAGCTGTCTGCGAGCCCGAGTGTTTTTCCATCTCGCTGTCAGTCTGTGGCTCAGAATAGCTTGACTGACAAAGGAGCAACACAACCCAGAGAAACGCAGAGAAGCAGCCGAGTGTGTCGACCGACTCTCAGAGCAGATAGAACCACGCCAGAAGAGCAGCCCTCTCCGTTTCTACAGATTAGAGCGGAAAGAGATAACAAGAGAGAGGAGGGCGATTAGAGAGATGGAGATGGAACGTGGGAGGTGGAGTGGTGGTGGAGGTGGAGTGGTGGTGGTGGTGGGGCGGAGATGAAAGAGGAAGTGACAGCCCAAGATGTAAAATGAGGGAGATAAACGGTGAGAGTGAGGGAAGGTGACAGGGTGAGAGACAATAAGAATTACACCGACAGAGGGGGAGAGAGGGAGGGGACGCTGTGCAAACAGAGCAGGAGACAAAGAATGACGTCCTCAGGGAAATGGAGGGGAAGACGGGGAGGTCAAGAAGACAGACGGGCGTCCACATGAGGGGACCACGTGTCCGGTTTGTCCAGAGTCAAGACAAATACAACAAATACACCAAATACCCACCTAACTCTAAATTTGGCTTAATGTCTGGATATAGGTTAGTTTTAGTTGACTTCTCGGCAACTTCAACTTTGTCCACTCACACCAGAGACTGTAACTGTGAAACACACACACACACACACACACACACACACACACACACATACACACACACACACATACACACACACAGCGAGCGTGATGCGAGGAGAGTGTGAGGTATTAAGGAGTATTAGTGCAATTGTAAGCCACAGACGGTAATGAACTACCCTGCTGCTCGATAGACCACCGGCTTTGGCTCCGAGCCCCTGTGTGTGTGTGAGTGTGTCTGTGTGTGTGCGTGTGTGTGTGTGTGTGTGTGTGTGTGTGTGTGTCTGTGTGTGTGCGTGTGTGTCAGTGGTAGGAGGAGACAGCTTTGGGAAGGTAACAAGGCCCTTGTCTTATGCCTCTTGAGGTCCTATTAACCTTTGCTCAACATTCACACACACACACACACATTATCCTTTTTTGACTATCCCACTCCGACACACACACCCTCATGTTCTCTTTTGTTTCTCTCACTCTGACACACACACACACACACACACACACACACACACACACACACACACACACACACACACACATACACACGATATGTCCTCACTAAGGAGATTTAAGAGCTGGTTAATTAGTTGGCTGAGGCTAATTTTCTGTTGAAAGTTAATGCCACCGTCACGCCTGGCCCCCTGTGGAGAGGGTCAGAGTGTGCTGGCTTGTGTGTGAGTGTGTGTGTGTGTGTGTCTGTGTGTTCATGTCGTAGAGACACAGTTGTTTTTTTTTAGCCGTGTCCTCTGACTGTTAATGGTTGTGTAAACTCTTTGTATAAACTACTATCAAGTTCACGTTTAAAAAAGCTCTCTGTTATAGAAATCACATAAATGCACATTCCTCCTGAAGTGCGTCGCTTGTTTGAGTCTGATCACACTGGCAGAGGAACAACAGGACGATCAATGCTCTGCAGATTCACATCTTAGTTCACGTGCACACAAACACACACTTGAGACGAGAGACAGAAGAAAGCAGGTTATTCAAAGCTGCCGTTGTGGCCTAATTCCCGGCGACTATCTTTAGAGAAGCGACTCTCACTCAGCTCCTCAGTGTTCGACTCGCCAGTGGAGCTTTGATTTTGCGGCTCTTGAAACTTAACGTCCAGGATTCAGCCCAAAGTCTCATTTCACAGGAGCTCAACACTTTGTGAAACACGACAGGGACTTAGGAGACATGTCAGACTTTCTTTACCTCGGGGATTATAGTTCCTGTCCTGGATGTTTGAGGGCTGGTTTGACCTCCTGTCTCTTTAAGACCCCCCATCCTGATGAAGCCCACTGTGCTCTGATTGGTCAGCTGCTCTGCTCTGCTGTGATTGGTCCACCACTTCCGGCATGTCTACAAAATGTCGGCCTCGGCTCTCTGGCTTTTTGTTCGGGGGCGTGTCAGGCTAGCTGCTCGGCTAGAGCAATGATCCCTCATCATTTAGTGGTTCAATCTCATTGGTTGTGATGAGTCGGACGTTTCCTGCTTCTTTCCCCGTGAACACGTCGTGTCCGTGTTGTTTTCAGAAAGCAGGAGGTCAGATATGTAGACAGCATGTTAATGACATGTTAATGAGTCGCACCATCACTGAAGCCACTGTTCCGTTCCCACTGCTGATCCCAGTAATGAGGTCTGTGGACTAACGAGCCGAGGAAACGCACAAAGCTAATTCAGGACTTGAGGATTAGATTGTGTCTAGTTTTTAGAATCTCGAACGCAAACTTTGACAGTTTGATAGTTTGCAAATAGTTGTTTCCCATTTATTTTTATTTCTTTCCTTAATTTGTTTTACTCTTTATTCTGACAGCAATTATATTCAAGCTCGGTTTATCTTTCGCTCCCCCTCTCTCTCTCTAAGTCTTTCTTTATATTTCTCTCTCTGGTTGATTTGTTTCACGGCGCCCTCTAGTGGCCGCAGTAGTTATGACGGGATGAAAGCAGGAGGTCGGGGATGAACTGATGACTCGACTTCGGAGTCGTTGATTCTATCTACGAACGTTACACAACGTTTATCACGTTTTTTACTGTTACCGTGGCAACACGAGTCTGTAAGTGTTAAGGAAATATTTATTCAAACCCTCAATATTTAATAAACCTAACTGATCGTGATTCTTCTATAATTTGAACCACGTGTTTACTCTTGTGCATTAACACTGATATGGTGAAAACCTGTGTGTGTGTGTGTGTGTGTGTGTGTGTGTCTGTGTATTTGTGCTTGTAGTTTTGTTTGAGGTTTGTGTGTGATTTGTGTTGTGTATTTGTGGTTTTCATATGTACACGTGTGTGATTCTATTCCTTCTGGGGGAAAACAACAACATCTCAGTGTGGTGATGAATAAAGCTGACACCACCTGGAGGGTGTGTGTCTGTGTGTGTCTGTGTGTGTTTGCTGTGTACTCCACCACCTCCAGGCACTGTGCAGACCTACAAGGTCACAAACTGTCTTTTCCCCATAACGTGAACGTGTTTGTCTGTATTATTTTCTTTTTGGGTGGATTATATTTGTGTGTGTGTGTGCATGTGTGTGTGCACCTGATAGTGTTTAACATTGGTCTTCATTGTGTTACAAACCCAAAGGTTCTCATTAAATGACCTGAGCAACGATCCTTGATATTGATGATGGTTCACATAATTAATACAGTTTATTATTAATAAAAGGTTTTTGATGATCTCGGAATTATGAAAGAAAGAGAGACACTCTGTGTGTGTGTGTGTATTTGTGTGTCTGTGTGTGTGTGTTTGTGTATGTGTGTGTTGGTCCTAGAGTGAGAACGGGAGAGAGATGGATGACTTTCGTTCACACTTTCACACACTGACGCTGCCCTGGGGTTTGTCTGTTCGTGTGTGTCCCTCTGAGTTTTTGCGTAGCACTGTATGTTTGTGTGTGAGTGTGTGTGTGTGTGTGCGTGTGTGTGATTGGCAGCAGTAATTGGTGTCTGGTTTGGTGGAGGAAACAGTGAGTGAATACAGTCATGGAATACTGATACTGGCCGTTCGGACCTAGAATACCCAAATACACAAAGACACACACACACACACACAGACACACACAGACACACTAATGCTGCTTCCAGGCATGCACTGAAGACGGGATATTTTCCTGAAAATTTCCAGAGGGGCTGGATGTGAAAACCCAAATATATTCCTAAACCTTTTCCTGCTAGTCTACCGTTAAAATGTCCGAGTGCGAATTCAACAGGAAGCTTCACAGAGAGCGAGTGGACGTGTTGACGAGGTTTCTAACACGTGATGGACGTGAAACTGGAAGAACACAAATATCTCAGAACACACACACACACACACACACACACACACACAGGCTGTAATAAAACGGGATGTTGTCATCAGTCTTACAATCAAAAGTCAGGCCCCTTCCGTTTCTGGCTCTCTTTCTGTTAATTGCTGTAAAGTTCAGAGCTAAAGACCAAACAACAGTCAACACCAATTGTTAGCGTAGCCGCGCTGCACAAAGGTGAAGTACTGCATTAGCATTTAGATGAGAGAGAGAGAGAGAGAGAGAGAGAGAGAGAGAGAGAGAGAGAGAGAGAGTGAGAGTGAGTAATTACACCTCGCTCTATGGTTCACATTAGTCATTTTTGTTGCGTGTGTGTGTGTGTGTGTTTGGACAAACGATGATGAATCTCTATGGATAAGGGTCTGCAATTTATTTACGTCACATACCTGAATAAGTGTGTGTGTGTGTGTGTGTGTGTGTACGTGTGTGTGTGTGTGTGTGTGTTGGCGACATCTACTTCTCATTCCATCCCTGGTCTATAGAGTAAGTCTGGGTCCCAGAATGATAGTAATACCAGATCACACTCACACACAGACACACACACACTCTCACACACAGACACACACACACACACACTCGACTCCACAGTTAGTAATAAGGTGCTATCGATAGCTCCTTGCGGTTACATGACATTTGTAATTAGAGGATTTGCCGCGTATTTGTGTTGGTGAGCGTGTCGCAGCGAGTGCAGGTCAAAGGTTAATTCCCATTAATACTGACTGATAAACCAGACCTGACTTATTGATCGCTCCTCCCGGGCTCCTGCCTCCCGGGCTCCTGCCTCCCGGGCTCCTGCCTCCCACCTTCTCCCTTTCAGTCTCTCTCTCCTCCTCCTCCCGGTCCACAGCCTCTCAGCACTGAGCCCCAGCCCCCCCCCCGCTCCATCGCCCGCTGGACCATTACCTCTCCGGCTTTATTTTAATTAGCTGAAAATGAAGAGAACGACAATGTAGAAAGAAAAACGGAAAAGGAAACAAAAGAAGATGAACCAGTACAGCAGAGGAATGGAGAATTAGTGAAGGAGGCAGGGGAGGAGAAAAGAGAACTTGAAGACGGAGACTGTGAAGAGAATTTAAAATTAATATCTACAATTTATTAAAGAAGATATTATGAAAATGAGACGAGGAAAAGAAGAGTCGCAAGAATAAAAGAGAAGAAGAAAGAATCAAGGAATTAGCTCGGAATCAAACAAACTAACCGTGACTCTTTAACCCTCTCGCTCTCTGTCTTTCTCTTTCAAGTGTCCACCGTTCAAACACACAAACAGACACACACACACACTCACTGACACACACACTGACACACACAGTTGCACAGAATCAACTGTGCAATTCAGTAACATCCATCTGTGCTTGGACGTGATTATAGGTGGTATAAAAAAATCCTGCTGTTTGCAAAGTAGGGTCTGTGTGTTTGTGTGTGTATGTGTGTGTTTGTGTGCGTTCATGAGTGCTAAATAGCAAAAATGGTTCTTTCTATTCATCCTGCAGGTGATACTTGTAAGTACACTCCTTTAGCTGCTATTATGGAGCTACTTTTATCTCTGTGTGTGTGTGTGTGTCTGTGTGTGTGTGTGTGATAGACCAATGAACTGCTGTGTATCTGCAGCTGGCTGATTGGTGACTGCTGGGTCCAGGTGTGTGTGTGTGTGTGTGTATGTTAGTGTGTGTCTGTGTGTAACACCGGGGGGGAATTCATCCCCTTTAAACCGAATGACCAAAATAAAAGCATTCCTCTGAATATCTGCCGTCCCTTTGTTCCATGAGAGTTTTGCCGTGTGTGCACACAGAGAACTTGTATTTGCATGTGAACCCTAACTTCACTACACAAGCAGATATCAAAAGAAGTTGTTGAAATGTGTCAGAGCTTTAAAAGAAAATTCAAAAACACAGTAATATATTTCCCTTTTAGTCTGTATGTGTTTTAAATACGAGTCAAGGAGGGTCAGAGTCACTTTCCCTTCACTTCTGTCTGCAGCCCGACTCTGATTTATTTACATTAGACGTTAATGTCGTGTGGCACAATGCACTGTGCAGATCAGGCTCTTTCTTCACTGAGCATCTCCCACTGGTGCATTTTGCAAATCACGAAGGTGACGCCAGGAGTTCATGTAAATGCACAGAAACATTTGAATCAGTCTCCGTGCAATCAACAGGCTTTTAGAGCAGGATGTACGTTCTCCAGCAAATAGATCATTCTTCCCCTTGAAGGGCAAAGTCAAGTTTTAGATAATTATTTATGTATATATGAAAGTAAAAGTGCAGTATGGAAAAACCCTTAGAATGTTCTGAATGGACTGGTTCATCGTCAGCACTTTGGACTCTCACTGGATTTAGGATTTGACTTGTGTTGTTGCTGAAGGAAAAGGAAACATAGAGATGATAATACTGAAATAAGGAATGAACTGAGAGGGGACATGAAGCTGAAAGATTGGAGAGAAAGTGGTAGAAGATGGATTTAGGACGTGGTTAAAAAGAACGAGAGAAAGAATATGATCAATAAAACACAATATGTGCCAGAATGACCATTGAACCAGTTTCCATCACGTCTCTAACAAGAGGAGGAAACAGCAAGAAGCACAGATGGTAGAGAAATGTACAGAATAGAAAATATGATAAAAACAAATCAAGGTTCACAGGAACAAATCTCCTGAAGGTGAGCAGAGCGCCGGTCGTGTTATTTCTCCTCTGAGTCATTTTTGGTGTTTAGAAGATGAAACACAAGGAGGTAAAGCTGGAAATGGACCCGTTGACACATCTGTTGAGTCCTGTGAGGTCTTCACTGGGAACTCAGACCCACTGATCTGGTTTATCGGCTCCCACTCCGCTGCTCTATGTGTCAACACGTCTAACACTGAGACAGATGGAAGTGGACGGCTCCTAGCCGAGGTCACATGGTGCATCGTCAAGTGCTGTGGAGTGGTCCTGCTCTTTTCAGCTTCAGCTGGTTTTTGATTCCCAGTCGGGGGCTATTCAGGTTTTGATTTGACTGGTGTTGGATTCAGGTGGTTTTCCATGAGTCCATTTGGGATGTGATCGGAAAAACTTCACTTTAGACCTTTAAGTGAAGGAATCTGCAGCTGTATTCAAATCTGATGATCTTACACTGAGGATATCAAATGCATTTCTTTGGTTGAATAATCCAAAACATAACAGAAAAAACAAATGAAGTTAAACAGACTGAGTTTACAGAGTTATACAGAATACTATTAACATTTTAGAGTGATGTCCGAAATGTTACGACTAATCTAATGATAAGGAGATCGGGTTTTATTACAAAGCAGGTTTACTCATAGAAGGAATTAGATTTGGTGTATTTGTTCAAGTATAAATATGTAAAAATATAAAAAAGGAATAAAAAAGGAATACTAAGTCAAATATGTAAAAGTACTATAAGCACCAGGGGGGAGCTGTGCACTATCAGTATATAAAGACTTTCAGGACAGACTTGTCAACGAGACACTGATGTGTGTCCGCGTCAGAGTCGAGTAGAATCTCAAAGTTCAACGAGGAGGAAAATGTCGGAGTTTAAAAGACGTGATGCTATCATGTCACCACGTCGTTAGCATGTTAGCATGGTCGGCTGCCTGCAGGAGCTAATGACTGTGAAACAGCTGCTCGCTGGGACGCCATGTTAGTCCAGAGCCTCGGGGGGGGCTGATAGTTTAATGAGGCTAGAAAGCTGCTGACATGCACGCACACACTCACACACACTTACACTCACATGCATGCACACAATCACACACACTTACACTCACATGCACACACGCAAGTACAAAAACATGCCCTGAACCCCGTCCTTATTCCAAGTCAATGAACTTACGTCTCTAAAACTGGAAGCAGAATTGTGTGTGTGTGTGTGTGTGTGTGTGTGTGGTGTGTGTGTGTGTGTGTGTATTTTTCACCCCCATACAAATATGCAACTTGTCTCCAGAGAAGTGAAAGCCATGTTTTCCCACATTCAACTTTAAAAACATCTTATTTAGGTGATAGTTAAACATAATTAAAAGTTTAATTGCATCTCGAATCCTTTTACCCTTCCAATTAGACCTGTGATAGTCTGTGTGTGTGTGTGTGTGTGTGTGTGTCTACATGTGGGGGTGTTGGATTAAAAGCTCCGCTGTCCTCCCACATCCTTTCAGACTCAAAGGAAAGGCTACTTTTTCAAAAGCCTCTCAAGGCTCCGGTGCCTTTCTCTCCGTGATGGAGCAGATAATTCTCTGTTTATTCTCCCAAACAAATCACAGCTTTCCACTCGTCCACTTTTTAAAACATCGCTCACCATCGCGCTTTTCAGACAAACACAATTTTTCGACAGTGGAGAAATTGGAAAAATGTAAAATCACTGACTGAAACAAGGTCATTTTGTTGTTTTTTAAAGTCCCTGTTCCACTCTTTTCTCATTTGATGTGTTTTCATTGGATTGAAATGTGTATTTTTCTTATTCCTCGTTCCAAAAAGAATCCAATTTAAACCAATCGTGTGTGAAATATTTGAAGACTCATTTCTTTCTCCTAAAAGGAACCAATCTTGGCTTGGATCGTGGAGAGGAATCTGACAGTGCCGTGGCCAGGATCTTCATTTTGTTGGGTTAGGGTTAGGGTCCCATTAGATAACATTAGATAACATGAAACATTCCCTGTTACAGCAAATGTAAGTGGGTTGTGAGTTTGACCTCTGCACTTGTTGCTCGGCCGCTTCAGGCGAAGAAGAGGAGCTGTGATATGAATTTGTTTTGATGATGAAAACCTGGAGAGCAGAGTCTAATATGAATTAATGTCAGGCGTGGATATGGATCTGCAACATGGCCGCCCACTCATTCATGTGCAGCAATCAAAGACGTGCAGGAAAAATGTATTTGTTTACATCTAACACTTTACTGGAGTCGAACAGAAGTGTTTTGTTTTTGATATGTGTCTTTTATAACAGCCGTCTATAGGGAAATATGAAGTGTAGTGTGTGCTGCAGTACTGTGGATGGCCACTAGGATAGACAGATATATCAAATCCGACCATAGACTGTAAACAAAGAAGTGAAGCCAAGTTCGTCTCGATCGCCACCTGGTGGCTGGGCGCAGAAGACGTCATAGACCCCGCCTCCTCCATGTTAGTGGCTGGGACATGAGCCAGTCTGCGTCACAATGATCGGAATAGTTTAAAGCAATTTTCAGATTTATTTTATGGTAAACGTTTGTGCGGTGGAGAGAAGAGAGGGAGGAAGAGGACGAGAGACGAATGGACAGAGAGTGAAGAGAGAGAGACAGAAAATGTCCCCTGGCTTTTACAAGTTGAGGTGTTTCTGTAGCACGAACCATTGACCTGACCGTGAGCCAACTGTCCTTCATTGTGTGTGTCTCTGTGTGTGTGTGTGTGTGTGTGTGTGTGTGTGAATAGGTAGTGAGGCAGCCAGCACTGTGACAGGGAGGAGAGTGGGAGGATGTGTCTGTCAAGAGTTCAGTGTGGTGTGTTCGTGTGTGTGTGTTCGTCGTCAGTAAGTGTGTGTTTGTGTGCTTGTGTGTGTGTGTGTGTGTGTGTGTGTGTGTGCATGTGTGTGTGTTGACCACTGTTGAAAGCTGTCAGTGGGAGACAAGTTGAGGTGAGGAGAGGTCTCTAGTGTGTGTGTGTGTGTGTGTGGAGGGATGATTCTATGCACATGTGTTTAGGCCTGTTGTCAGTGTGTGTGTGTGTGTGTTTGTGCGTGTGTGTGTGCGCGAGTGTCTGTGCTGGGCTGTGTTAAAGCTCCGTTCCACCCGACCACCCAGGTCCAGACCAGCTGTCAGTCATTTTGGTCCATCCTCCCCCCTGCTCAACACCTCCACCAACACACACACACACACACACACACACACACACAGACACACACACACACACACACAATACGACAAAAACATAGAAACACAAAACTAAAAGTTGCAGTTCACTATAACTCTCACATTCAAACGCACATGATGGCTACACACTCACTTTACCTCTTATTCACTGCATTTGTTCACAAGCTGTAAACTTTGTGTCCATCATCTTATCCAGATGAGTACACCTGTGAGTGCTTTCACTAACAAGTCAGCACTCACAAACACACACACACGTACACACACACACACACAGACACACACAAGTGTTGTTTGGAGTGTGTGGCTGCAAGTGATTAGCATCTCTGACCGGGAGACTCATTACTCACAGTCCTCTCTCTCTCTCTCTCTCTCACAGATGAATGCACATTCACTCGCTTGTCAATACCATGGCCCCGTCTCATCTCGTGTTTCTCCCAGTTTAACTCAGACAGGAGCAGAAAGACAGGATGAAGAAGATAAAAAAAAGGAGGAAGGACGGAAACTTGTGTTCCTGTGAATTCACAACAATTGGGACTCGAGCCAAATAGGACAGGTCAGGAGGGACAGGTCGGACACTGAGCTCAGCAGGGGAACTCGATGTGTGGACTCAGCAGGGGGTCCAAAGAGGCATAATATGAAGAAGAGGAAGAAAAACAATATCTCCGGGTGACACACATGTAAGACCGATGTGTTATTGTCAGACTGAGTCGGATCTACCTGAACGATTCCTCAAGTTGCTCTGAGGTTGTAAAAATATCCAAACTGGAGTAGTGGGGTTTGAGAGATGAGTTCATTTTCCTCCTGGTTGCAGGAGTTTATATATTTTTGGAATGTGATGACGGATGATGAAGCTGACTCACTTCTATAACACGAGGCTGTGGCCGTGTGTCAGTCTGCAGAACTCTGGTGATTTCATGTCATTTACAGTCTGACTCGGCTCTGAGAGGAAAAGGCCTTCAGGTGCAGGTTGTTCTGTCGGACCAAGGTCACTGACAGGTTAGCTGGAGTCATAATGTGTGGGAGAATGCATCACTTTTTAACATTTCGTCGGAAATAGGCCACACACACACACACACGTGAAAATAAAATCCGTAGAATGATGAAAGAAGTAGAGAGAGAGAGTTGGAGGGTTATGCACCTGTCCAAAGCTATATATACACACACACCGAACACACACACACACACACACACACACACACACACACACACACACACACACACACACACACACACACACACACACACACACAGAGCCCTTGGGTACACCCGTCCTTGCTCTCCGGTCAGGGTGAAAGGATGACCTGGTTTCAACAATATGACCTCAGGTGGTACAAACACAAAGACACACAAACTCTCTGACTTTCAAACAAATAAACACACATACACACACACAGATACACACATGCAGGAGCATTTGCACAAATAACTGAAAAGGCAACTGCAGAGATTGTACCTTTTTTCAATTAGAGCGTAGTTTATACTCTGGTTTTCTAATGGTCTCTGACACACAAACACACACACACATAGGAAGATGGGTAATCAGTGTGTGTGTTCTTTGTTCTTTGTTACTGACACATTCTACGTGGACAAAGGGCAGATGATGAATCACAGTTTAATATTTTCCAGCTGCTCTGAATCTATGTAAAGTAGAATTGACCCTGACTTTATGAAAAATGAGTAAAAGTCCGACTTGCAGCTATCGTGTGGACGTCCGGACAGAAACCCTGAAGCAGTCGATATCACCCAGAAACCAGAAGAACCCCACATCTCCCTGTTTCCATCTAGATGAAACCTCAGAGTCCAGTACTGTCTGAGATGAAGAGCACCTGCAGAACCTCCGTGTGCAGATCTCTGAATCAGAGGCCGAACTGTTCGTGGCTCCATCGACCTGCAGCGCGGCCGAGAGCAGGTTTCAGCACCGGAGCTAATTTAAATGAAGCATTAAGCCTGAGAGAGGTTCAGAGTGAAGAGCCACTTCAACCTGCACGCTCCCCTTCGGAATATTAACAGGGATCGAACTGGCATTGGCTTTAAAGGGATATCATGTGGAGTAGCTGTGCACTGTGTGTGTGTCTGTGTGTGTGTTAGAGTTATACAAATCCTCAAACTGTGTATTTGTGCGACTTTAAAGATGTTGTTTTAATGCTGATTTCAGAACAACTGTCAGTGGAGGACTTGAATGTCTCCTCACAGGGACCAGGGACAAGTGGAAGAGTGACAATTATATTTTTATAGCAGTGGAAGCTCGAGATATCGTAAATCATAACTTACAGCAAGTATTCATAATTCTGAGTATCAGAACTGCTTTGGAGTCAGTTTGTAGTTTGAGCACATTTCAACACATTCGAGCTAAATGCTTCACGAATGGCTTTTTAAATTATGTCCAGTCATATATACTGATAAACAGACAGTAGCCAAAATGTCCAAAATTGACTTTGTGTTGAGAAACGTTTGACTAATGTTATAAAATAATCTAATGGGAATGTGCAGGTTTATGGTTTAGAGCAAATGTTGGTCAGCGGATTTTAATACACGGTCTATGTCTTTTAGTTTTGACTTATAAAACTTTTTTAGGTGAGTAAACTCAACTGAAGGGCAGTGAAGTTGAAGTGAAAAAGTACATTTAACTAAGTCACATGTAAAGATCTCTCAAATTAAAATATGATGTTTGTATCCATAGATTTTTTTGTTTATTCAATACCTTCAATATAGATTAGTAGTCTAAGAGTTACATAAGATATTCTGAGTGAACTTCTTATTTCAATCTCAGCCTTAAAGGTGAGTAAACTTAAAGAGGCTTTGCGGCTTATTTCCCTTTCTTGAGTTTAATCAACGTTTCCTTTCGCACAGTGAGGACGTGCAGGAGTTCATGTTGTGTTGTGTTGTGTTGTCTCCTCAGACAGACACAATATTACACTTCACTGTGTGTGGATTCATTTCACTCATGATGCTGTTGAGCTTCCACTTCCAGTCTATCTCCTGTGAGTGACAGCAGGTCGTTGTGGTACGAGTCAGGTCCAGTGTGTTCACCTCCCTGTGTTTCTCTCTTATTCTCTTTCTCTGTACTTTATTGCATCTTGGTTCATTATTGAGCCGTGAGCTCGGCCAATCAATGACCATTTATAATTCAGTGGTTTAACATATCCCAGTGAGCGGAGGAGAAAACCTGCGACTACAGGAGCAATACTTCACTTTGACGTGAAGACCAGTCCAGGTTGTAAACAGCAGCTGTTAGTGTGAGTGTGCAGAGGATTAATCTTAGCCTGCACACACACAGACAGACACACACACAGACACACACACACAGACTCCATCACTCTGTGTACCCATCAGTAAGTGTAAGGAGGTGAAGATGGGGTCGTACAGCAGGGGTGAAGGTGAGGTCACTTCCACACTAACTCAGCTCAGATTTAAAAACTCTTCTTCTCCTCTTTCATTCGTGGCTTCGAATCCAGAAGGGAAACAATAATTTTACACCCAAAATCCAAAAAGGTGTGAAGAAGTTAGATGAGTTCATGTGAACGTTTGGACATCAAATATCAAATGATCAAGAAGAAGAAGAAAGTGAGACATTTTCATCGTGGACGGAATATATTTGAAAATCTTCAGCTTCACATGTAAACTGGATATGTTGTTTATAATTTATCTGCCTTAGTGTCGCAACAAATGTGTGTGTGTTGTGTGGGTGTGTGTGCGGTTGTGTGGGTGTATGTGCGTGGGTGTGTGGGTGTGCAATGTTTTGAAGTATCTGTGTACACAAACACACGTGGGAATAATCGCAAGCAGTACTTATTTATCACCCAGTGAATTCCCCGAGCTGAGGAAGAGGAGGGTGTTCACTGCCAACAGCTCTCTCTCTCTCTCTCTCTCTCTCTCTCTCTCTCTCCTCTCTCTCTCTCTCTCTCTCTCTCTCTCTCTCTCTCCAACTAACACATATGTTAACACACGTGCATATGTGTTTCACTAAACACATGCATGTACACAAATATTCAAATTCAGAAACCCAAAGTTTAAATGCAGGCATATACGTTTGTGTGTGTGTGTGTGAGTGTGTGTGAGAGTTTGTGTGTGTGTGTGTGTGTGTGTGTGTGTGTGTGTTTGTGTGTGTGTGTGTGTGTGTGTGTTTGTGTGTGTGTGTCTGTGTGCCCGCAGCGTCTGTTTCTCGCTCGGTAATCAGAAACGAGCAGCAGTGAAAATGCAGCTCATGCACTCTCCAGCAGCTCATCATCTCACTCTGACAAAGTTTATGAGTTTGAGGCGTTTCCTTTACGAGGCTGTGAGGCTGCGTCAGAAACCTTCATCAGCTCCGAGCAGCTCCAGAGACAAATGGACTCATTCGGTTTTTATTGTTTGTATTTATTGACGATATTAGGAGAGGAAGGGGAGAGGAGAGAGAGAACGAGCGAGGTGATCAGGACATTGTTAGGACCGGAAAACGTTATCTTCATTGGAACTTGTATATTCTAAGGGCCCCCCCCCCCCCCCCTGACATCGAGAAATTATTAGAGATACTAATTCTAGCAAGCGAGGCCCTAGAAAAAATACAACTTATTTACAATCCCTTTAGCTCCTTATTAATCTTATAAGTAAAACATCTAAGATCACGTTATTATTGTTATATAGAAATATATAGGTTTTAAAAAAAGAGAGTTTGCGTTTGAGGATTGTCTGTTGGGATGACGGTGCGCGTCAGCTTAAGCGTTCGTTAAGTTATGTGCTGTGGGTGTGATGTTCTCTTTAGAATATTAATTCTAGTGTGTAGAGGAGATGTTTAGATGGGGAATCATACCTCACTTATAAAAGTAGAGTAGTTCTCATTAATCGCAATAGGATAAAGGGATTAACGAAGATAAACAAAAATAGGGATATTATAGATACACGAAGACGTAGTATTAAAAAACTTACGATCGAAAAACATATAGATAGATTAGAGAATTTAGTATTTAGAATTATAACTGGGTTTCAGGCACATAAAAAACAAATACAAAATGAGCTAAAAAGCAAGAGTAAAAAAGAAACAAGTGGAAGGATTAGAAGAAGGAAGGAATAGACTGAGAATGAATACACTATGTTAAATGAGTTATTGACTCATATAGAGACGAGTACCAGAGCTATTAATGTCAAGCTTACGAAATCTAAGTACATCGAACTTAGAATATATGAGAAGTAAAAAGAAATTAGGAAAATTAGTGAATAATACACATATGACATGAGAAGTAGCAAGATGAAAAGTATGTGAATAAGACAATAAAATAAGTTACGTAACCAATAGACGTGATCGATATAACAACAAACATATAATGAAGTAAAGGAAACATTGAGAATGATAAAGAATTAAGATCCCCAATTGATAGACACGAACAAATAGACCCTGTGAAAATTAAGTTATAAAAAACCATTAAGAATACAAACCAAATTTAAACTTAAAAAATGTAAAAAAGCAGGTGTTGACAATAATAAAACCTACCACAGAAGAAATTCATGGATGAATTTTTGGTATGAACGTCGT
>JBAMIH010000356.1:0-19000 GCA_038501795.1 Pseudopleuronectes americanus | reverse complement strand
TGATGTTGTTTGTGTTGTTTGTTGTGATGTGTTTGTTGTTTGTTTGTGTTTGTTGTTTGTGTTGTTTGTGTTGTTGTGTTGTTGTGTTTGTTTGATTTGTGTTGTTGTTTTGTGTGTTTGTTGTTGTTTGTGTGTTGTGTTTGTTGTGTTTTGTTTGTTGTTGTTTGTTGTGTTTTGTTTGTTGTGTTTTGTGTTTGTGTGTGATTGTGTGTTTGTTTTTGTGTTTGATGTTTGTTGTTGTGTTGTTGTTGTGTTTGTGTTGTGTGTTTGTTTTGTGTTTGTTGATTGTTGTTGTTTGTTGTTGTGTTGTTTTGATTTTTTGATTGTTGTTGATTGTTGTTTGTGTTTTTTTGTTGTGTTTGTGTTTGTTTGTGTTGTGTTTTGTGTTGTTGTTTGTGTTGTGTGTTGTGTTGTTGATTTGTTTGTTTTGTGTGTTGTTGTTGTTTTGTTTGTGTTTGTGTTGTTTGTGTTGTTTGTTGTTTGTGTTGTGTTTGATTTGTGTGTTGTTTTTGTGATGTTGTGTGTTGTTTTGATTTTGATTTGTTGTGTTTTGTTTGTGTTTGTTGTTGTTTGTTTTGTTTTTGTTGTGTGTGTTTGTGTTTTGTTTGTTGATGTTGTGTTGTGTTGTTTTGTGTTGTTTTGTTTGTTGTTTGTGTGTTGTTTGTTTTGTGTGTTTGTTGTGTTGTGTTGATTTGTTTTGTTTGTGTGTTGTGTTTGTTGTGTTTGTTGTGTGTTTGTTGTTTGTGTTGTGTTTTTGTGTTGGTTGTTGTTTGTGTGTGTTGTTGTTGATGTTGTGTTTGTTTTGTTGTTGTGTTGTTTTGTGTTTTGTGTGTGTTTGTTTGTTGTTGTTTGTTGTTGTTTGTGTGTGTTGTTTTTGTTTTGTTTGTGTTGTTGTGTTTTGTTGTTTTTGTTGTTTGTGTTTGTTGTGTGTGTTTTGATTTGTGTTGTTTGTTTTGTGTTTGTGATGTGTTTGTTTTGATTTTGTTGTTGATGTTGTTGTGTGATTGTTGTTTGTTTGTTGTTTTGTTTGTGTGTGTTGTGTGTTTTGTGTTTGTTGTTTGTGTTGTTGTTTTTGTTGATTGTTTTGTTGTTTGTTTTGTGTGTTGTTTGTTTGTGTTTTGATTGTTTTGATTGTGTTTGATTTTTGTGTTTGTGTGTTGTTTGTGTGTTTTGTTGTTTTTGTTTTGTTGTGTGTGTGATTTTTTGTGTTTGTTGTGTTGTGTTGATTTTTTTGTTGTGTGTTGTTTGTGTTTGTTGTTTGTTTGTTGTTGATTGTTTGTTTGTGTGTGTTTTGTGTGTTGTGTTTTGTTGTTTGTTGTTTGTTGATGTGTTTTGTTGTTGTTTGTTTGTTGTTGTGTTGTTTTGTTTTGTTGTGTTTGTTGTGTTGTTTTTTGTTTGTGGTGTTTTGTGTTTGTTGTTGTGATGTGTGTGGTGTGATTTTTTGTGATTTGTTTTTGTGTGATGTTTTTGTGTTTTGATTGTTGATGTGTGTGTGTTGTGTGATGTTGTGTTGTGTGTTGTTGTGGTGTTTGTGTGATGTGTTTTGATGTTGTTGTTGATTATGTTGTTGGTTTGTGTTGATGTTGGTGATGATTGTTGATTTTGTGTTGTGATGTGTGTGTGATTGGTGTGATTTTGATTTTGTTGATGTTGTGTGTTTTTGTTTTGTGTTGATTGTTGATTGTGTTGATGTGTGTTTTGTTTGTTGATTGTTGTTGGTTTGTATTGTGTGATGTGTTGTGTGTTGTGTTTGGTGTTGTGTGTGTTTGATTGTTTTTGATTTTGATTTTTGTGTGTGTGTTGTTGTTGTGTTTTGTGTTGTGTGTGTTGTGTGTTGTGATTCAGTATAAAACCACTGAGCGCTACGTTTCCACAACCGAAGAGTTGAGAGATAATCAGGCTCTACCTCGTGAATATTTTGAAATTCCTCTTAGGTGGAGACCAAAAACTGAGCTAAAAGCAGAATGGATAATGGGAGAATCGATAGTGTCGGTAAGAGAGGGACAGGAAATGTGTGTATAATAAAAATCTGTGTCTAATTTATAATATACATCAAGCAATACTTTTCAAATACGTTGAAAACACTATTGTGCTTTCTTTGTTCTTCTGCCTCTCTGCTCGGTTGGTGCATTCCTACGTTTCTCGGCGTAATACTACCACCTATTACTGATAAATGGAGTTTAACTGCTGACAGGGATGTATATCACCCCAGCAGTGTGGACACTTCCACCACGGCAGTGACAGATTTATGCTAAAGCATTTACATAACACACTTTTACATCAACAATTAAACCTAAAATAGCCACATGTGCAGAGTGACATGGCAGCTTTGATTTGGAGGATAATTGCTCTGATGTCTGTTCTGCATAGATTGACCTTCGTCGATAATAATCAGCCTTCTCTCAGATGCAATGAGCAAAATAACCTCTACGCACTGCTCTGACTCCTGGAACTACACACAGGGTCCATGGGACTCCCAGACCTCATTTGGAAACCTTTGTGCCAGCCGTGCTTCATGTTGGAAGAAGTTAACTGTCCAGGGATTGAAGGTCCACTGGTTCAGTCAGCCGCTCATTATTCTGTAAAGGACCAGGGGACCCGGCGCTCATTATTCTGCAAAGGGCCAGAGGAGCGGAGTGGATTGAACTGCGTCTTCTCCACGTTGGATAAAAGGGTCAACCACTCTCCCACAGGCCTGTAATCAAAACCCAGTTTGCACTCCCACTAAATTACGCTGTGGCGATCGGCCAAACATTTTGATGCCATTTAGTATGCAATGAGAATAATCTGCATGTGTGTGTTTGTTTGTGTGTGTGTGATTGTGTGTGTGATGCAGCTTGTGAGCCGTCTGTTAGAACACGTTAGCACTCATGCTCACTCTTGTCATAAACATGTAGATCTGTTTGTTTCTGTTATTTCAGGAAGCCAATCTCCCGGACTCAGCTCTCACCCGGCTCTCATCTGCTTAAAGGTCTGACAGGAATATAAATGCAGCTCTGCAAAACCATGTTGACATTACAGAGAATGTCAACCACCAACTCGTCATTCTGAAATTAGAGTGTTTTTCAATTGGTGGCAACTGTGCTGTGTTGCTAGTTTGGCCTCTGGATTCCTTCAACATCACGCCACAATTTCCACCTTACATTTAATATAAAGAAGGACGACGGGTCACAACTCCCCCGGTAAGGCTGCTGTCATATTGCGCATTTGACACCATTTGGAGTCAGAGTCTGCTCAGAAGTGTGTTTAGTATGGAGCCCACCCAAGAAGGCAGAGTTCATTGCCCAAGCCACAAGGGGGCGATCATGGAGTTTTAGCTTAGAAGTTACTTTTTCTTCAAAAACAGGTTAAAAGACCGATCAAAGATTCCATCCTTTTAGGAGTTTATACTGATTGTTCACAGTTTTCTGGAAGAAACTAGTTCGTTGCTCGTACTCTTGTGCACTGACTCTTCTCACAAATCTCCACCTGATTGTGACTAATTTGGTCATTTGTCTTTACTTGTCTCAACTCATTTTCTTCTTTTTTTCGTGGCATTATTATTCGGTGCTTTGATTGATTACCAGAGCTGGTGTATAATATGATTGATCAAGCAACTGTTCCGTGGGGAGCTGAATTAGGCAGCTGCCGACACATCTCTCTTACTATCGAATCAGCCATTAAGGGGGTGCACCGGTCCTTTCAGCATTGGAACGCCCTGGAAACCACAGGATGCAAAAGAGAAACTATAAATTCCTATGCACTGGTAAAAAAATCACAGCAGAACCCGACTTTCCCTCCCGGTAGATGAAGCTGGATTCCTTATTTCCCATAATTCAACTTGCTCCATTTCCACTTTCCCATAATGCAACTCATTGTATTTTTACTTCTGTATCCACTGCTCCTCTCTTTCTTTTAAATGCTAAACAGAGAATTATATAATCTGAAGGTTATTTGTCCTTAATAACCCTATGATGTTGTTTTTAATTAAATGCACAGTCCCTCACCGGGAGATACTGAAGCCTGATTACTTTATTTAGACTGTTTATCCATTAATAAGCAATATTGAATTTGTGTTCATTAGGAGCAGCTAATGAGAACGACCTAGTGTGTGTGTGTGAGTGTGTGTGTGAGAGAGAGAGAGAAAGAGAGAGAGAAAGCAGGTGTTTGTGTCCAGTATTCAAAAAAATTGTCTAAATGTATTTATTTATGTGAGTTTTTTCATATGCAAATGACATTTGTATGACTCATTGTTGTTTGTTGTTGCTTATGTGTGTTTTCAACCTCATTTGTACTCATTGGTTTAGGAGGCACACATTTCCGCCCGTGCGCCTGCATGCGTGTGCGTCTCTCTCCCATCCGGCAGTTTGCAGTAAACAGTGTCCTCGGAGGTACCGAGCAAATCTTTGAATACATTATTCAGTCCAATCATCATTAGAGTCACGCTGATGGGGAACAATGGGAACTCACACAGGAGCATAAAACCTCCACGTGATTGTGCTCTCAGGTCCTGTAAATGCTAATGAATTAGGAAACTGTATTGAACTGAATGTGCTCAGTGATTTCCATGCAGAAAAAAAAACAACAACAACGAAATAAAACGATGACGTTAAATGGAAAATTGCCAAAAACAACAACGGACAAATTGAATTATCATTAGCGCAAAGTCATTACTTATTAATGATGCAATTTTTGACACGTGAAGTGACAAATGTAATTGTGAGGTGAGAGTAATTAACCTCCTCATCATCAGAACAATGTAACATCGTTGTGTAGAGCACCGTTGAACTGGCAGGTCCTTGGTAACGTGATGACATTGACTCTGACAGGACGCCATACCACAGCTTTGAAATATGAGTCAGTTGTGTAATTCATGGGAGAAGCAAAGAATCGTCCATAACCCCCACCTTGTCTTATCTTACTTTACTTTAAATTGCTTTATGAGATATGGTAAACAAAGGGAAATTTATATGTGGGCCTAAAAGTGAAGATCGGTGTTTGACTTAGCTCACAGCTGGGTTCCCAGAAGAAAAGCATCCGGCCAACTCCTCTAACAAACTTTCTTCTGCACCGCCTGTTTTTGATCCTTTCAATCACCATTTTCTCCCTGACTTTTAGTGATGGGCCCATATGGAGTCAGTAATTCCAACAGACTTTTCCAACTGGGCTTCACTCAGCCAATTTGAAGAGCTAAGTGGTCCGGGATGTATATCTTACCCCCGCTGCTCCCTTGCTTTTAATTGGCAGATGCTTAAGAGGTTTTCACTCTAATAAGCTCATTTAAATCAAAAGGGTATTTTCCAAAATACAAACAAACACGTACGGCTGCACTTTGTATCCCCAGCCTACACTTTATATGTAAACATGGACGATGAGTTAAGCCGAAGTGTCTGGATCATCTCATGGTGGCCGGCTGCAGTGAAGGTCAGAGATCCAGCCCCCATCCATGTAAGTGGATGGGACGTGGACCAACAAAAAATGGAAGTAAACGTCAAACCAATGTTCTTACCACACTGATGTATGTTCAAGAGCTCACCTTCTATATGGAGCTTTCTTCTATATGGTTCCACCGCTGTCTCTCCTGTGATATAATCTCGAAACCTCTCTGGAGCATTTGCACAACTCGGGAAGAAACGGTTGCCTTTGTGTGACAGCGCTTGTTGTAGACTTCTCACACTGGAGAAGACATTTTGAGGATGAAAAATGTACTCGTTAGCAGTGAAGTCACTCGTGCACAAAAGGGAAATAGGATACAAAATGAATCTTGATGTCTGGTTCTGGCTGATGGGGATGAAAGTTTGTTGAAAACCATCATATTCAGTTTGCAGTCACATGAGCTGTAGCACTGAATTAACCTCATCTTGTGTTACACATATGGAACTTCCCCTTCTTCCTTAGCACTGAATGGCTACATGTTGTTTTCATTCATGCATTTTAGGAATGGGATAGTTTGAAGTTGGGAAGTTTGCTATGTCAGTTAATCCACCACAGGGCTCAACAACTATTGGATGAATTACCATGAAACTGTGTGTTGATTTATTCCTCTTTCTTTGGCGATCCTCCAACTGACACAAGGTTATAATTTAAAATGCAATGTCAGGATAATTAATGGTCTGCCATGAAATCAGTTACATATTCATGTCTCCTTCAGGGTGAATCTGAATGACTTGTGATCTCTTAGCTTTTCATTAAGCGCTTCTCTTTGATTTATAACAGAAATATGGCAAAACATTGAAAATCGTCACACTCTCAACGTAATACAGATGCAAGAGAGACCAACTGTGCAATGGTCTCTGATCAGTGTATTTATTCTGATCCAAAAGGACACACGTCTGTCCTGAAAGTAAAAGATTCACTTCCTGCAGCCAACCACTGCAGGGAGAACCACTTATTGCATAAGAGAACACAGCGTGGCGGGATTCTTCTCTCGCAGAGCTGCAGAATCTATTGTGAAATCCACCCTGAACATGATGGGTGACCGGTGAGTTTGTTGTTCCTCAAGGGAGGTGGATCGCAAATGTGTTTATCCCAAAGGGAGAGAAGGAGAAAGGGAGAGACAGAAAGCGGCAAAATCTGCCAGCGGTGGTGCCAAAGAGATAATGAAAGTCAATGCAGACGGGGAAAAAAAAACAAGGGACTAAGAACGAGTGGAAAAAAGATGAAAACAACATCACATTCACACTGAATGATCATCCAGCGATCCACATCTTTTTCCTTGTAACCAGTACAGATTAAATACATTAATCAGGTTAATGGCTTGTGTGTTTTCACCATTATCGTTCATCAGCAGCGAAAGTCCCTAATCGTCCCCTAATGTAAAGCCGGCGGAGAAAATGAAACGCAGACGACGTGACAAGAGATAAAAGAAGAGAATCACAGAGCGGACTGGAACTGGAGAGGATGTGTGACAGGTAGAGTTACGCGATGATGCACGAGTCGCTCCCAGAGGAAATTCCCAGCTCTATTTCACCGCTGATGCCTTGTCACTCCAAAACCACCACCTGCTCCCCGCTAACCACTGAACTCTTAAAAGGTTGTGAGTGTGAGGGAAGAGGCGCCATCGTGTCGCATTTCAATAAAACGTCAGTGCAGCGAGTGCTTCCCCTGTCCTTGATATTCACCATCACTTGTGTAGTGGAACTAAGTAAACATGTTGTAGCTTCACAAGCTTGAGTCCTTCTTCCTGAGGCTGGCGGGCAAGTGAAAATGCTCTCGGGCGGGTTGAGATGTTCTACGTGTTTCATTTTATCTGGCAGCTGCTAGATGAGAACGCAGACTTTAGCCATGGCCTCCAGAATTCTGCTGTCAGTTAACACTCCCCAATCAGCAGCATGGCACAGAGTCAGAGGCAGCGGATAGCAGACGTGAGCCAGTGAACTTACTTTAAGATGGTTTTCATTGACCTTTGGGGATGGATTGGATGGTAAACCCATCTGAAGTCAATTTACTCGCTTCGGAGCTATCGTATTAAAGTTCGTGACATATATTTGTGGAGTGGGATTTTGAAGGCTTATTTTCCAAGACTTACTCAGAACTTGACCACATCCTCTCCACAAGAGTCTTCTCTCTTTTCAACCAATCACAGCTTGCCAGGCTCACCTTGAGCCAATGGTAAGTTATCAACGTTGAAAATGTTCCCAGTTCAATATCACCATCAATGGGTGACCCGCCTCTACCCCTGTACCACCTCAACCCTGGATACTCAGCCATCTCCCTTCAACCGTCCAATCAGAAGCCTTCACGAGGCGTTCCATCTTTGTGCTCCATTCATTGAGGTTCCACTTCCTGCTGGAATCTAAGCACCAGATTTAAAGTTTCTCAGGATGTATCGATGGAAACATGAATGAATACAGGAATCTAGACCTTTTCTCAGATCATGCAGTTTATGAAAGGCCTGTGTTAAGGTTTTTTTCTTCCATGTCATTATTTCTTTGTGTGTAAATTATCCGCCACTTAAGAGCATTCATGAGCGCACCAGTCGTCCATTTCAAACGGCTGCTGACGTCTTCACCTTTTTATTCCAATTCAAACTCCAGTGTTTGCAAATGAAGCTGTTGCATCGCAGTGCACGGTGCAAGTGGGTGAGATTAATCCAACAAGTCAATTGTCAAATGAAATTCTATCGCTTGGTTCCAGTCAGCAGCCGTGGCCTCAAGTGAAATCCTCTCTTTCTCTATTTCTTCTTGTTCTCCCCCAGTCTCCTGACGGTTGCACAGCACGACTGGAAGAATGAACAACTGGCAGGGAGCTAAAAGTCCCCGAGGAGCAGAGATGTCAGCCAGATAGAACCAAGATGGAATAAGCCTTTGTTCTGAACAACAGGCTCCACTTCATCAAGCAGCGAGGCTCTGATTGCCTCGAGGGCCATTAGACGGTGGAAAACAAGCCAGGTAGGACCGAGAGGTTACCCTCACCTTGAAGGAATTCAACTCACTCATCAACTTAACAAGGATTTGATCCAGCTCGGTGCCTTTAAAACCGATAAACATGGCCCTAGCAGGTCAGCTCATAGGAGATAAAGAGCTTAGTCTGGCACCTTTTACTCACAACTTCCCTTTTCAGTCAGTTAAGGGAGGAACGGCTCAATAGACAATACACTTGATTTATTAACGTCTTTCAGAGCTTATATGGCTACACAAATGTTACCCCCTTAAGAGTCCTCATGTTGAGGGAGGTATAATGTGAGAGTTGGTTGATGTTGCTATAGGTTAAGTATTTAAAGTATATTATACAAAATAAATCTGACATTTTGAGGCAAAAAAACACAGCATTTAAATGTCAAAGAAGTAGAAATCTAATTAACTAAACCAGCTTTAATACATAATTTAGAGGTTATAACTTATACATCAATTTTCTTTAAGTGTATAATCTTTTCACCCCTTTATTTACCCCTCGACTCTAAGTTGCTGCTCTCTGCCTTTGCAAGGCCGGAGCAGATCTGTGACACATCTATCAAAGGACAAATACTGACCATTAGACGTGAGGTGCTCTTAAAGGAATCAGTTGAATATATTTAACTGAATAAAACAATCGCTTGAACGATAGCGCCAAAACGGCACTAGAATAGAATAATCCCAATGATCATGGTAATGGATGTTAAGTTACTTTCTAAAGATGGGTTAACCCGTTTAAAATTGGCGTTTGACTCCTTTCCCATTCCCAGTAAAGGATTGCCAGTTCACCCCACTGTCTTGCAAGTGTTGCATCTTGCTCGATACTCTAAAAAAAAAGTGCCTGGAAGTTCAATGCACGGATAAGATGCATCATCGGTATCTGTACTGCCAAAATAGGGGAAGGAGATATTAACATGTTTACCTTGGTGTCGTGTTTCCGACCTGATCTGGAGCCAGTGAAAGCTTGAGTCTACTGCAGAGTAATTCAACCCGGGAGTGGATGCTGATTACATCCATTCAAATCGCAGTAAAAGCCAGATGTTAATGGGTGTTGGTAGGTTTTTAAATGTCGGCCATGCAGCACTAACCGACACTTTGTCTAATGTCATCTTGATCAGCTTTCACCGAATGCCTGTACCACTTGTTGCATTGTTTGATCATTAGTTTTCAACCCTATGCGTTTCAAAATCAATTCCATTCTGAAACGGACGCTAAGAGGACGAGAGGAGACTAAGAGGTTGGACGAACTGGGAGAATGGAGCTGCTCCCCCTTGAGGATCGTCTCCATGTGTCGATGACCTTCTCAAATCACCTCGTGTCGAAAAATCAATCCCCGGGAAGAAGCATTGATGAAATGACATGGCCTCAGGGAGGATTTCACGGCTCTAATGTGGAAGAAAATACACTGAGATGCAGTTGATTAATGTCACGTTGTTTCGGTTAGAATCCGAGAAACACAGGGATTAAGCCTTTCGATAAATCCTTTTGTTGTTGACATTTAGAATATTAACTCGGCAAGATTAGACTCATTCGTTTGAAGTGATATTTTGTGATCAGAGGAAGATTAATTGGTCGCTGCCATTTTAAGAAATCCTCGTTAAGGGGAGCCTGTGATATATTAATTGGTGTGATACTGGCCCATTAAATTTTCAGTTTGACGCTGTCAGTCATTGTGTAAACA
This sequence comes from Pseudopleuronectes americanus, assembly GCA_038501795.1. Taxonomy (NCBI): domain Eukaryota; kingdom Metazoa; phylum Chordata; class Actinopteri; order Pleuronectiformes; family Pleuronectidae; genus Pseudopleuronectes; species Pseudopleuronectes americanus. The sequence goes on along the minus strand of JBAMIH010000356.1, from coordinate 8,947 downwards.
GCTCTGCCCCCATCCCTGGGAATAATACTCCATCAATGGCGTTTTCTAATGGCACCTTCCCTGGGCATTATGCAAAGCTATTGTTTGGTGGCTGAAAGCTCAATTGCTCGATAAATTTGTTGTCCTATTGAACTCTGTCAGACGACTTTATTAACATGATTGATAAGGCTTTTGTTTGAATCTGATCAACAACAATGACTCATATCACTGTGAATACACTGGAATGTGTGGAGGTCCGTATAAATGGACTCTAATGAGTAGAGCTTGGCTTTAACGTGGCGATGGGGGAACCTGCTGTCAAAACATTAAATCCGTGCTTTCACGGCCGTATGGATCAATTTCAATTACGACGCAAATAGGTTATACATAGGCTCATGCCAAAATGCTACATGATTGATTGTTGTCATCTCATTAAAAATGTAAAGTGTTGAATTTAAGTTGACACTGATTTCTTTTCGAGCTTGTTAAATATTAATGGAAGGTTATCGTCAGTGTTTGGTTTTCAGACAACCAGCAGTGACCTCTGGGAGTAAATTCACAGTTCGCCGTGTTTACATCCCAGTTTTCGTGCATGGACAACGTTTATATATATTAAAGCTCAAGCTAAGTAAGAGGTGATTCTAATAATCAACTCCACCAAGGAGGATGTTATATCATCCTTGTCAATTTGTTAGTTTATGTGTATTAGACAAAAATTACAGAACCAATTTCCACCAAACTTTTTTTGGCCTGGTATACGCTCTAAAGAGTTCATGTTTAGATATTTTTACTTCTGAGTATTTATAAAGAGTGTATCGTTATGACCTTTTGCTATTCTGTAATTTAAAAGGAGATTAGTTAAACTAGGATAAGAAAGATAAGTTAGTTATCTCTTGGCTCAAGCTCCATGCTGAGCAGAAAGACTTAAGAATGGTAGTGAAACTCCATCTCTCGGCTAAAGGTCAAACCCTTATATTTAAACCAAATTGTTTCTGAATGTTAATTATTTGTACAAAACCCCACAGTTCATTTTGACTGTTTCTCTTTCGATTTGGTCATTTCTACCCTCTAGCTTTTGAATGCTTTACCTTCATATTCGTGGTGCAGAGTCCCCATTTAATTTTATACAGAAACACACACATGGTCGATACCGTATCTGCAATGGCAGAAAACAATTTTCTATTCCCTGCCACGATCTGCTCATCTCTCCTCTCCAATGTGCAGCCTTTTTAGGGCAAACTTAAAATGCTGCATCTTTTTTACTCTCCGTGCAAATAATCAATTGAATGGGAATTTTCTTGACCTCAGTTCAAAGGCAAAAGACTTCTCTCACTCAGAAAACAAAAGGGAAAAGAAAATGAGGTACAACAGAAAAGCGAGATACCTTCTTTCTGCAACTAACCTCAAGGCTTTGCTGCATGTATAATGTATTTTAACTTTATATATTCGGTAAAGATGTTTTGGTTGAGCAGCTTTCTTTGTTAGAGGGGAACGTATGAGAAGAAAAATTCAACATGAGGTCATTTGAAATTTTTAGATTTTTTACACGGAATCCACTGGAATATCAATATGTTTCCATAAATATGTGATTTAAAGCAACAGAACTCATTTTAGCAGTGGTGATTGAAGATCCTCCACGCACCCATTAGGTGTGGTCTGCTGATGCACATCTGTTTCGATATGCCAACATCTATCACATACATCAATTTATTAACGTTTGTCTCTCCTTCAAGTTGCCCCAGTGGAAGCCGAGGCCCACCTGTTCCTGTGATAAAGATTGGATTAGGGTCGGGGGATGGCACTCGGGGAAGATGGGGCCGTTTTTCCTTTTGGCAACAGTGTGAGGCAGAACAGACTGTGCTCATCCTGAACGTCCAACCTCATTTGAGCCGCCATTTATCACTCGGACTCTCCGCCTGTGTAAGTGGAAAGAACCTGTAAGTATCGTATGGATCATACATGAGACAGAGTTATTGCTTTTGCGTGAACCTCTTTAACTCGTTTTTAGGAATTTGTCTGTACGTATAGAAAGAGGATGATTTAGTGCTTGTGTGCTCTATCTCCCTTAACACAGACTAGACATGGGAGAGTTTAGTGACCTATGGTGAATCTGTCCAGGTAAGCGTGTGTGTGTGTTTGTGTGTGTGTGTGCACAAGGGTTACACATCAACAGTATTTCACAGTAAGTGCTGCAAGATAAATTATTCATTAGTGATGGGCAGCTTGAACCGTATCAAAACTGTGACACAAATCTGACTAATAATCCCACTAATAATCTAGAATGTCTATTTCTATACGGAGCGCTGACAAATGCGTTGTTCTCCTTCTTCCGTTCGTCCTTTCCATTAGCTAAACAATACATCCACTAGAGGGCAGTGCTGAGTTAAAGAGTCCCATGACGACAACAAACAAGAGGTAAAAGCAGCCATGTTTTGTCGTTTAGTCTACATCTGTGAGACAAAATTTATTTACATATGTGCAGACAGAAGGCTCCATCCGTGTCCATATATGTATCTATTTATGTCAAATCCACATTGTTTTTCTTTCATTTACACATCACTTGGTGGAAACATGTCGGAGCTAATCAGGAGCAGCAAAGAAAGAGAGAAAGAAGAAAGAGAGAGATGTTTCAGCACGCCCATAGAATTTCACTTATCCTTAGAAAGGTGGCAGTATTTCCATTTTGGCTGAACATGGAGTCGGCGTATTTGATCAGAGCGGGACAGAATGACCTTATGGATCATCAATGTCCTGACTTTGTAACCTAATAGTCACATGCCTACACACAGACACACACGCAGACACACACTCTCTACCTTACCTTTCTCCCAGTTACCTCGTGCAGTGGCTTACGCAGTGGATAGGAGTTGGCCCAAGGGGGGTTTCACTCCCCGTTCATTTCCTCTCATGCCTGGTTTAACATGATGTATTCACCCTGTTATTTCTACCTGTCCCCACTGGTATCGATGGGCTAAGGACATAAGTGCACAGCAGCAGCCGTGGTAGAAGAAATTCTGCACATAGTCTGTATTGTTAATGAGTTCAGCTGTAGAAGTTCCTTCAACACAACACTTTTGACATCTGTTCCAAACGCCCACACTTTGATATCACTGTAACCTGACAATTTAAGAGAAAAAATCAACTATGGTGAAAAACTACAAGCATATATACGTTTTCCTAAAAGAGATCCTACAACTAAGCAGAAATATCATCACATCTACAGTCAACGTCTTAAAAATAGAGTTAAATCAATGCCTCAAAGACACACTGAGCATTAAAGGCTCCCCAAAGGGAACACTCATTACAAAGCTTATTGTACTGAATCGCCGTATATTTCTAAGTATTCCCAGGGAACATTTAGTTCAACAGAAACGACAGTTAGAGAAAATCAAAGTGGGTTTTTCGTGGTGTAACATGTTGCATCCCAGGAGAGACAATTTGCTCTTCATACAGGTGGGCCGCTGGGTTCACTCTCCGAGGCGGCGCTCTGTAATTGCTCGCATTTCTCGTCGGCGACAAAGTCGTAGCGATTCAACAACAACTTACATTCTTGAAGCACGCAAATGTCGTAGGCGTCTGTGTGCTCGCATGCCCGAGTGTGCACATGCTTGGAATTCAGGTGTCGAGTGTCGTTCTGCAGATATGATGGGATCTCTGGGGGATTATTCATCCAGCCCCCGTCTCTCTCTCTCTCTCTCTCTCCCACTGAGTCTCAGTATCTGTGATCACAATGAGCCTGTGTTTCAGCTCAGCTCATGTTCCTGATAACAGCTAATGAGGAATCGCAGTGGCACTCTCCCTGCCTGTACCCTCAGAACTGATGCAATGTATTAATAATGAAATTCTGACACAACGCAAAGGGTGTGAGCGTGAGGGGAGTGGACCTCACCTATGGGACAATGGGAAACGCTGCTTAGCTTCAATAAACATGTGTGTACGTCTCGGTGTGTGTAAGAGACGCATGTACTTATTAGGATCCTTCACATGATCATCTATGCATGAAGCATTTATCTGCTTTGAACCGAAGGCAACACGTCTACCCACCAATCAAGAGCTCAATTGAAATTAAATTCAAACCATGACAGAACACCACTCGTGCTTCAGCGATCTAGTTCCCCCCTCTTTTCTGTCATGAAACAGGTAATTGTTTCAATTTGTCAACACCTGGGCACTTCATGACCTGCGGTGATAGGGGAGCCTCTGACGTGACGGTTCAATTCAACATCATCAGCGCCAGTGTTAACGGGAGTTACACAACATCAAGTGTGACTGTGTCCAGATTGTGGTTGTCATTGTCTGCACAGGAATAAGACAAGTGTAAAAAGGCAATATGTCATTTCCTTGGCGGTGGACTCTGTCGTGTCTTCATGGAGCGGTTCAACATTTTTGCAAAATTCATTTATTTGCGGTTCGTTTAAATATAAAGACACAAAGAGGACTCAAAGGCGAGAGAAGAGCAGAAAATCAATCTGTGAGGTGTAACACAAATAATGAACATTTAGAAGTCACTTGATTGAAATACACTTGTTTAAGAGTTAGATGAGAAGATGTATATCACTGTCATGTCTGTCTGTGAAGCATGGAACCAAGAGAAAGTCAACTCAGTTTAGCTCAGACTAGTTTACAGACAGGAAAAAGGTTGCGATCATAGAATGTATATAAAGATGGACAACGTGTCCTCACTTCCTCCCACTATCCAGAAATGAAGCCAACATATACAGGATGTGAACGCTGCCATCCTACACATTTGGAGGCAGAGTTTGTGCAGCAGCCATCAGGAGATGGAGCTGCAGGATTGAGCTCCCACCAATACACGTGCCTGACCAATTCCAAGTCAGTCTCAGCTGTCAATCATGACACCACTTTTTTGTTTTGTTACTTACTTGCGCCAGCAACTAGGTGGTGATCAAGAAAGTTTAGCTCTTTAATTTTTCGGGAGCAGTCATTCCATCCATCTTCAAATACAGTGTTATATGTCAGCCAGATCTGAGAGATTGTCAAACAGTATGCTTCTCTTGTATTTCTGTTAAATCTGACACCACACAGTGAATGCAAGGTAGTGAGGGCATATATTAAAAGTCCTGCCCTAGAATTTCATGGTAGGATTTAGCCCGATGACTCACTGACAACTGAGGTGTTTGAAATGGAGCGTGCAGCGAGCCAAGCTCCCGCAGTTTGGCAGATCGGTCCAAGCTGAAGAGATCAGATAGCCATATGGTGGACCTGATGCTATATTGCTTTTTTTTCTGTGACTAACCCCCCCCCCGCAACAGAAAGCATACTGTCCGATGATGAGACGGGGGGGTGGGGGGGAGAAACATCAAACGGAACTCTGAGACCTCATCAGACTGTCTGTTCTCTATGCAAACACACAGCCGACCAAAACAAAGAAGCATTTGCAAGTCCAATCGGTGGCTCGAGCCGTCGCTCACTGTAACGAAGCCCAGATTGTTTTGGGTGAGTTTGGTTTGTGAACTGTGGAGTGAGCTGTTTGAAGCCAGCACAAGCCCTGAACATATACTGAGACTAAGAGGACAACCTGACCTGTGACCTGCGGGGTCGGCTGCTGCTGATTGCTGGTTCACCTCCATCTCTGAACTGCTGACGGGTGTAGAATGATCAACCACTGCTGAACTCTGTTAGTGCAGATGAAGTTGCTGTGTGTAGAAACACTGTGGCATTGGTAAGAGAGGATTGTTGAATGTAGTGGTCTGACAGCAGCTAGGTCTCTGTTTGGTTTAGTCTTTGGCCTACATAGAATAGAAATCTGATTTATTTTTGAGTGAAATCTTGGAATAACACAACATCATTTAAGTCACAAGCAATCAGATGAACAGAAAGTTTTAAAATGAAGCTCAAGTTTCAGACTTATCGTAACAATTCATTCTTGACCCTAAAACCAGGAGTGGACAGAACAGAGTTTGGCCATCCACAGTGAGATCAGAAGGTGAATATGATCAGAAACAAGCGAGTGCAGTCAGGAGTGTTTGACCTTGATATTCACCTAAACTGTCAACTGCAAACATCCATCACGGTTTACGGACCCCCTCGTGTTTTATGCCCCATTGGACTTCATTGTTACGATGTTGGCATCTTCCCAAATCTCAACAATTACCTTTGTTATAATGATGCCATCAAGTCCTCCATCAATCATGGCCCAAACTACAAAAACATCACTCAAGTGGAATTATCTTTCAATCTCAACAATCACATTCATCCCCTATCCTGCATTTTCCTCAAGCTACTTTCTGGGAAGGCTGTATTTCGGTCTGCGACAGTACATGACGGTTGAAAAGATGGGTTTGATGCTGGAAACCCCCACGTGCACCCAGATGGCCTTTTTGTGTCTGTGGGCTATTTCAGTGGCGGCAACTATAAACAATTTTATGCCATCTGCTTGTTGATGGATGTGAGTCCATCTGTCTGATCAAGCAATCTCTTTTTCTGGTCTGCATGAATGTGAAGTCAGCAGCTGTACGATCATACATACGTGTCAATTTACACACTGTATGGACTGGATAGTATGGATGGATAGTGTTCTGTGACACTATCCCCGCAAAACAGCCACATCCTCACCTTCATATGGTTTATTTTATCCAGCCACACTGTGCTCATTTATTATTTATACGCTACAGGAGAGGGCGCGTTCCCTTATTACACAGAGCTACATCTTGACATATTGGATTTAATGTAAACTACTTTGCTCTCCTCTCATATGGGAACCAGAGGTAAAGGTTGCAAAGGTTTCCCTGAGAATACACGCTGTTCAATATTCAGCAAAGTACACACGTCCGCGGCTGGTAGCTGCAAAACCAACTGAAATGGACTTTATAAACAAGGATGGCACACGGGTAGGGGACAGGGGTATATAGGGGTCGTCCTCCAACCAAAAGGTTTGCGGTTCAATCCCAGTCTTCCCCATTCCGCATGCCGAGTTATCCTCGGCCAAGACAGAGAAAGTGCTGCACATAAATGCACAATATATGAATGTTTGTGTGAACTGTGAAGCACTTAGAGTGGTCATCAAGACTAGAAAAGTGCGATATAAACACAGAGCATTTGCCATTTGCAACCACTTTGGCGAAGGTATTCACTCACTAATGGCTCTGGTCGTCCCCGCCCCCCATTGGCTGAAGTGTTTAGTGATGAAATTCATCTTTTCACCTGAGCGTGTCCCTGTGAAATAACCTGCGTGCTCTTCATTCTGTGTGTACCGCGTATCATCCCACCACTCCAACAACAACAACAACAACATGCCCTCCTGCACACACATACCGTCCATGTTAGAGACCAGCTGACCAGATGAAACACATACACAATTTTCAATGCTTTAGGCTCCTCTTTACCCAAAGCTCATTACAGATACACACTCCTGTTCCATACACACACACACCAACACACCCATACACACACGGCTAGGTAACAAGACAGTTTGACATGTGCTAGCAGGTTTTGCTGACCAGTGGGGGTTTCTTACTGACGTTAGGAGAAATCCCACAGTCATTTAACCCTTCGTCTGGCTGTTTCTGCAGCGGCTCTCTGAAGACTGCTTAACATAGGCCGGGCTGTCAGGGGCTGTCAGTGAGGAGAGAGAGAGGGGCAGCGGGCGAGGGAACATACCTCCGCATATGTCTGCGTACCGGTCTCTGAGCATGCTCGTACTATGTCTGCGTTTACATTATTTGTACTGTATATACAGTGGTATGTGTGTGTTTGTGGTTGTGTGTGTGTAGGGAACAGGAGTGTGTCTCCAATAGGCTTTGGGTGAAGAGGAGTCTGAAGCATTGAAAATCCCTCTGGAGACTCACACTGACATGACTCCTGTATGTGTGGGGAAACACTCTTTCAGTGTGATAGAGTGTTGCATATAATTAATAAACTGATTCACGAGGATATGTTCATTAGTTCAATCTACGTTGTGTTTGGGATTTAATTAATCAGGGGAGGGGGATAAATGATTCAATTGTCAGTTTGATTAGGATTTAGCTGTTTCAACTGATAAGACCAAATCGGAGCCGGTGTAATCTCAGTGTGTTTAATGTTGCAGAGCTTGTATCATTGTCAGAGGCCTCGTTCCCCCTCATCTCTGACTCTCAACCATTTCATCCATAGTTCTTCTTTCTTTCACGAGTGACCATTTCTGTCTTTGTTCAGAAACGCCCAGCAGATCTAATCACGGCTTATTTTTGTCTGACGTGTTGGCCTTTGCAGACGTTCATTCAATAACTTCTGGCTGTCAAGAGTTTAAAAAAAGAAACCTGAGCATGTCGGTGGAAATATTTCTTCTCTGTACAGGTTCTCTTCTTAGTAGGTTTCATTTCACGTGTGTGACAACTGCACTGTTCAGTCTGAACCTGCAGAGTTTTCTGATTAGTCCAAAGTAAAAAAAAGGTGCCTCGGACCAAAGACAGGTTGTCTCAGTCCTGATGAAATTGAACCACGGTTAAGATCGTTTGCAGTGTGAAAACATTTGTTTGGAAAGTTCTTGCTGATAGTAATTTCATAATGATATTTAAAGTGGCAACAAAATTAACCGGTTCATTCATTTTTTTCCCAGTTCAGACGGAAAAACAATCTTTTCTCTCACGATTTGTTAAAAAATCTCAGCAAATACGACTGACTGATTGAAAATCACTTGACAAACCTGTCAAATTCAAGTAGAGAAAGAGCCTTTAGTCTGCTACTTAAATTAATATGTTAAACCAAAACTAACGGCATCAACAATGTAATAAAGACATGACGCCTGGTTCAGACTATGGTCCTGACTTTCAGATGTGAAAATGCCCTCAGAGTCGGTTTGTGTGAATATGTCAAATCTCCCTTTGGTCTATCGCGGTCGTCTTGATTACCAGGGCTCTGTGCCAAAGTGCCTGAGTACATTACGCAGCACCCAAACAGTCTTGACCGAGGAGAAGCCGAGGAGGCTGTGCGACTGCAAGTGTGAATGACCGCAGACGGGCCGCTGAGA
>JBAMIH010000355.1:0-19000 GCA_038501795.1 Pseudopleuronectes americanus | reverse complement strand
CATTTGTTGGACATTATTGTTTGTCATGTGACCATCTGCCTGTGACCCAGTGAGAAATCCAGACCGAGGTGCTGTTCAGACCAGGTATTCACATCCATGTCAGAACATGCCCCAGGTGAATTATAATAACAAAAAGTGTTGTGGCCCAATAGGTTACTTACCGCCATGGTTGTGTCCTCCATGCTCTCCGCCCACTCATGTGGTTGTCAGGTAATCGTTCTTATTCTCTTCTTTGCCGGCGCACACCAGACTAACCAGTTCCACAAGATCTGCGCCACTGATTTCGTATATATAGCAGCTGTCCAGGGCCCACAAGGCTCAAGTTTCTTCTGGGATTTCCCAAGTGACTTTTCCACCGTTTGTTTCTCTGCGGACGATGACGATCCTGAATTTCTCTATTGAATATGATGCCATCAACAGCCACAACACCTTCACCAATGGAGATACCATCAATGGAAGAATCATCATGGAGGTTTCTAAAGAAACTAAAGTCCAGTCTCTTGTTTTCATAGCACAAGGAAAAGCTCGGGTTGTCTGGCATGAGTATTACGGGCAAAATAATCACCGCGTTTTCTGGGCTGATGAGAAATATTATAATATCGAGCATCATATCCTGAGAGAAGCAAGACAAGATGGTAACGTATGAAATTAATACAGAAACTTATATGTGATACATTGTACCTAATATAACAGCTCTTGAGATGATAAGCTATCATCAATATACTGTTTAAAGATATTTAATATAATGAGTTATTGTTTTCCAGGTACTGAAGTCATTGGCAAAGGAAGACACGTATTTCCATTTTCATTTGCAATTCCTGATGGGTGCCTTTTATTCTTTTCTTCATCTTTAGATGTAGATTGACTTTTATTTCTCTCCAGGTCATTTCATTATTTATTTTTGATTTAACTTCACAGAAGAATCCCATCATCTTTCAAAGACTTCACTGGCAAAATCGTTCACAAGTTGAAGGCTGAGCTCAAACAATCGATGAAGCTGACAAAGAAGGCCAAATCCGAATTCATGTTCCGCTCCAAAACAGACATGGATGTTCCCAGACTTCTGGTGAGAAATTATTAATCTTAACAACAAGAGTAAAAAAAGGGACAATAATTATCTCCCTGCATTTATCTGAGGTGGGGATCTCTTCTTTATTAGGAACCCCAGTATGGCTCCAAGGATAAATCTCTCAAGGTTTTTGGCTCTGGAAATGTTGCTATGGACATTCACACTGAACGAATGGGCTACAAGCAAGGTAATAATGTAGAAGAGGTAATCCTGCACCCGGTGACCTTTAATCCACTGCTCGTCTTTGTTCAGAAACTGGTCGGAACTCTCTCGGTTATTTTAAAAACCAGGTGACTGATGTTACATCATGAAAATATTCCTTGCAGGCTTTTGTTGTGTAACATGTTCCTCTTTTGTGAAAGGACCCTGCTTACTCACATGTGAACATAGGAAAGGTGTGTCAAACCGCTCAGTGTGTCTCTCAAGGTTTTTGGCTCTGGAAATATTTCTATGGACATTCATACTAAACGAATGGGCTACAAGCAAGGTAATAATGTAGATTTGTTATTTTGGAAAGCAGGTGACAAAAGTTACATCATGGAAATATTCCTTGCAGAATCTTGTTGTGTAATATGTTCCTTTTTTGGAAAATGACCCTGCTTCCTTATATGTGAAAACAAGAAAGGTGTGTCAAACCGCTCAGTGTGTCAATACTGACTCTCCACAGAGATCTCTCTCTGGACTAGGTGAGGAGGATGTGGAAGTGCTCAATCTGTTGGAGAAGGACAGTAAAGAAAGAATTCATATAGTTTAATAGGGTTCAAACAGGCTTTGGCAATTTTATTATTAGACTGTATTTTTGGTTGTATCTTGTATTTTTGGAGGTGATGTGTATTGTCACATCATGTTATCACTGCTGGGTTTCAACCGTAGTGTGTGTTTATGTGGTGTCGGAACAACAACCAAGAAAGTCTGTGAAAATGTTGGTAGGCTACAAGATTATTCAAGTAGCTGATGTCGTCCCTTACAATCCTGTGTCGTTGGTCTTTGTTATGCAAATATAGGAAAGAGGTTTGAAGTTGTAGTGTAAACGCTCATAAAGTCAGAAGCAGAACACATTTTGTTTACAGCATCCATATATTTTCCACCCTCCAACCCCAAAGCGAATACACCAAAGTCAGAACAATGACTTAACAAGACCTTCCGAGGAGCATGTGTGTGCACAGGTAGACTGTCTATATAAAGATGGACAACACGTCTCCACTTCTTCCCACTATATGGAAATGAAACAAAATATCCTGGATACAAACGGCGCCAACTTGCACAATTGGAGACAGAGTCTGCGCAAATTGGAGAATGGTGGCGGAGGGATACGCAGGGGGCAAGCAAGGGGCCCTTGCGTGCTTGCATGTCCCTGAAACACAGAAGAATGCGCCGGCCTGTATTTGGTGCCACATCAGAATACTTCTACCCTTTGGAAACTGACTGTCTGTGCTTTATTCTTTTTAAAGGTGAGAATGTCAAAGTCACAGTGGAAATCGTGAACCACTCCAGTCGTTCGGTGAAGCCCAAATTCACACTGTACGAGAAAAAGAGTTTCTTCGCCCAGGGACGCAGGAGAGTTCACACTAAAGAGATCCTTAAGGACAAAATTGAGGCTCTTTCATCTTCGAGCAAAGACACTGTGACCAAGGTGATGTCCATCCCCAGAGAACTACCCCCCTCCATCCTGAACTGCTCCATCATCAAGCTTGAGTACAGACTGAAGGTAACGTGCATTAAATTATCCAGTGGACTGATCGGATTGACTGCATTTTCTCTTTACGACCTGCTCTTTTTAGTTATTGTGAGAATAACAAATGTGGGAGCTTGTAGAATGATTTTCCTGTTTTCCTATCTCTTATTTTCAGTGACAGGTGACATGAAAATCAAAAAAAACAAAAAAAAGTCCCCCATACATCAGTGTAACAATCCCTGAAACCTTGCTTCCTGTGGCAAAGCAAATCCGCAGTGTGGCTTTAGGGGAAGTTCAACTCGGGTGAACTTTAACCTGTGATATTCGCTTTGCATTGGCGTATTGGCATTGGCAAATGCTAAAAGAAACTGAACTTATAAAATGTGCACTCTGACATAATCAACAGATAAAACTGCAAACAACAATGAATTGAAAATTTCAAGAAAGACAAAGCCTGTAGAAAACAAGAGGATCATATGCAGGCCCCACTGACCTAAACACTGATACTGATGGGGAAACTTTCTGAATAAGAACATTAACATTTATCAGGAGATGTAAAGAAGAAATAAAAAGTAGAAACTATTGTTTTTCTTTCAGGTCTATCTGGGTATGAAATGTACCAAAGACCCAGTGGTCAAACTCCCCATCGTCGTCCTTCCTAAAGCTGCTCCAGTAACAGCTACAGCAAAACAACAGCCTGCGTCTGCTGCTTATGGATTTGAAGGCTTCGGGAACCGGACCCCACCGACCTGGAGCACCACACCCCAGCAAGCAGCACCCCGACCCCTTCGACCCCCCACCTGCCTATGAAGCATATGCAATGCCCCCCACTGTTACTTATTCTGACAAAAATAGCTCTTTTTTGTAGATTCTTCCTATAAAAGTAACAAACAGTCCATTTATTTAGCTTTGCAGTCCTTTAACGCGTACTGACTTGTGATGGACGCATTTTTCAAATGTTACCAGCAGCGCAGTATGAAAGTTTGGTTAGAGCAGGGGTGTCCAAACTACGGCCCGCGGGTCATCTGCGGCCCGCCATCCATTTTAAGTTGGCCCGCCTCAAAAAAAACAACAAACTTATAGCACTTTGTAGTTTTGCTCTATTTGTGAAGAAATTGTACTTTCTTGATTCTTGTTGTTCTGGGTTTCTACCCTCAGGTACCCTTGAATGCACTGATTGTAAAATGCTTTGGATAAAAGCGTCAGCTAAATGAATTGCAATGTAATGAACTATGGCCCACTGTATTGTACTTCTCAGTTTATACACTAGGTGGCGCCCAACTAACCCCTGACCTGCCAGATGTCCCTCAGAACGCCGCACTGTCAACAGTCAGCTCCAGGTCAGGGGGGGGGCGTGGCGGCGTGAGAGGCCCAGACCTTCGAATTTTTTTCTGTATGTGGCCCTCGGGATAAAAAGTTTGGACACCCCTGGGTTAGAGACTTGGATGTGAAGCATGTTATTAGACAATGATGGCAACTGACCACTTCCTCTGGTTCAGGAAGCCGGGGATCATGGGTAATATCCACCATTCCGTTTGGTTTTAGTTCAGTGAACCATGCAGTCAGAGCCTCGGCCATTACATAGATAGGTTTTGTTATTTTTTTTTCTCATTCATATCATCATCCAACATAAAGACATGTGGCTGCAGAGGGCGCTGTTGCTCAGTAAAAGATACATAGTGTTGCTTTAACTAATTATTGTCAGATTGAATTCCACATGTGCATTGTTCCTGCACATGTGGAATGCACATTGATGTAGATATGATTGCTGTAGTTCACTGTTCAATATTAGATGATTATGAAATGCAACTGATTGAGTCTTTAAAATGTATAAATGAGGCTTTAAGTTTTAATGTAATGCTGCCTTATAAAATATCATATTATGACTAAATATATTTGTAATATCCTTTAAACTTCAACGTATTACTCATATTTATTCTTTTCAAGTCAATTTTCTTCCAAGTTACACTGTGACAAATACTTGAACTTGGCTTTAGGCTTCACACATGCTATCAATACTTATGCTAGATGCTTAATTTGAAGAACAAGCATATCTGAATCTCTCTAGAGGAGGACTACCATGACTTTGTTAAAGGACTGACTACATGCATCTTTTATTAATATGTTATCAGGCAACAATATTTGTATCATCTTTCTACTCTGCTTGTTTCATGCTGTGAAATAAAGATCAAATTGAATGACATAATTTTGTAAACATAATTGTGATATGAGATAGAGCGGGTCGTCCACTCACCAGACAACCGGGGGGTTGATACCAGTCTCCCACATTCTGTGCTCCAAAGTTTCCTAGGGCAAGAAACAGAGCAGAGCAGACAGCATGAGTGATGTGTGATAGAGAAAGTGCTGCACATAGATAATTGTGTGAATTAGTGAAAAGCAAAACCGTACTGTTGAGTGGATTGGACAATGCTATATAAATACAGACCGTTTTCCATAATGTACTTGATAAAAGTGATTACATTATGCTGTGCTCTACTGTGACATCATTATCAATAGTCTTGATTGAGGAATATGAACTAGCACACTGTTGATCCACGATCTCATTCTCAGAAGATGGAGCCTTGTACAGGCTACACGGCCGCTGGCTAGAGTTACCTGTGTGAAAGTGACACCTGCAGCTCTGGATCACGTGAGGACATGTGACACAGATACAGGCTCAGGAGAGGTCCACGGTTGCACTGCACACAACATCCTTGAGCAGCAGCATGAGACTCTTCAGGTCATTTCTCTGCAGAATTCATGAGTTATCCTTCCCCAGAAATAAATAATGTTTTCACATTCTGCGCAGAAGCCCATTGCGCAGGAATTGCGCGCACAGTTTTTAATTTTTTTAATTAATTTAATATAATTTAATTTTTATCTTTTTTTTTACTTAATTTAAATTTACATAGTGTAAGATATTTTGCAATTAATAAAAGATTGAAATTACTGTCAATTTTAAGACTTCAGTATATTGCCAGAATGGAGATGGGAGGGAGTGGGGATTAAACCCGGGACCTTCTTATTTGACAACGACCGCTTTACCGACTAGGCCACACAGCCTGCTGATTCCTGAGAGGAACTAAGCACGATAAGAAGATGGACAAATTATCGTGTGTATGTGTCCGTGTCATTCTATGCTGCAAAGCTTCAGAGAAAATATGTTATACTTTTCTACATATATTTGACAGCCTTACTTAAAAGTTACTTTTATATTTTTGGATTTTAGATACTGGAGGACCAGTAAACCAGTAGTTGCCAGCCTTGTCTTCTGACGCCTTTCAAGAATCACAGCCTGAAGCTGCTTGTTTCCATGTGATGTCCTGAGGCTGCCCCCTGCTGGCTGCTGGGTTCCTCTGCACTCCAGCTGTTGTCCTGAATGAGCTTTGCTAATGAAAGAATACTGCATAGTAACATGCAGTATGTGTTGAGAGCAGAGCATCCTGGTTTAGATAGATGGATACTGGTTTAAATGTTACTACCAACACATCTCCTTTGGTACTAAGTGTGCAACAAGCATACTGTGTCACGGTGAACATTTTAATTAATTCCACTGCATACAGTACAAGGCAAGCGACACAAAAGTTTTGTACTAAGAGGAGAAAATTTCCTTCAACGTCAAACAAAACACAATATGGATGATAGGTGAACAGTTTTAGCGATGGTGGATACTTGTGTATTTAAAACAAATGAGATGTTAAAAGACCTACCTCTCAGTAACCGTCAAGTAGATAAACTACAGGTCTATACTGATCCTTCATTTGCTTCATCTGTAATGCATATATAAACCCCACCCATGAAGGTTTTCAAGGTGAGTTGCAATCATGGGAAAGACAAAGGAGCTTACACAAAAGCTGAGAGAGGAGATTATTTCATCACACCTGAAACGCCTTGGGTAGAAGAAGATTTCCCCCCAAAATGATATTCCAGGTGACACCATTGTGAACATTATAAGGAAGTTTAAAACTGATGGAGCAGCTTCAAACCTGCCTGGCTGGGAAGAAAGCCCAACATTTCATCAAGGGCCCTCAGCAACTTAGTCAGATCAACTCAGATAAACCCCTGTGTGACTGCAACACACCTACAGGATGACCTGATGAAGGCTGGTACAAGTGCTACAGTGGCAACTATAAGATAAGAAGACTCCAAGACGCACTCAGCTCTTGACCACAAGGAACCTCAAAAGTCGGGTAGAATATGCCTGGAGGAATTTCGATAAGACTACTGAGTTTTTGGTGAAAGTTCTATGGACTGATGAAACCAAATTGGAACTGTTTGGATGTATGGACCAGTGGTATGCCTGGCGTGTGAAAGGCCAGGCTTATGACCAGAAGAATACCATCTCCCACAGTCCAGCATGGAGGTTGGTCCAAGATGATGTTGGTCTGTTTTTCTGCGGCATGAACTAGCAATCTTTATTGTGTACATGGCATCATGGATTCACAGAAATACCAGGCCATTTTAAAGAGGAATGTGATGCCTTCTGTTGACAAATTAAACCTTGGTGATCATTGGACTTTCCAGCAAGACAATGATCCAAAGCAAAACCTCCAAGTCTACCAAAGCTTGGTTGAGAAAAAGATCCTGGAACGTCCTGGAGTGTCATTCACAGTCACCAGATTCAAATTTGATTGGAAATCTTTGGTGGGATTTAAAGAAGGAAGTTGCAGCATGGAAGCAATCAAACATCACTGAGCTAGAAGCTTTTGCACTTGAAAAATGGGCAAAGATTCCAATCGAGAGGTGTAAGAAGCTTGTCCACACTTACCGAAAACATTTTTTAGAAGTTATAAAAGCTAGAGGATGTGCCACAAAGTACTGAAGCTGGGCGGTTGAATAATACTGCACATGCACGTGTGTTGAAAGAGTTACATATTTCATTTGAACTTTAAAGTTAAGTCAACTTCTGTTGTCAAAATAACTAAAATATGCATCCTTAAATATATTTGGTTGTTTGATGAGGTTTTTTGTCATTTATTGTCATTATCTGTCATCCCCATCACTATAATGTCTATTGAGGGGAGGGGGCTGAATATTTCTGATTGCAACTGTAGATACACAAATACAAAAGATGGTAGAAATAAGAAATATATGAATCGACAAGCTGCTTAGACACTTTCAACGACACGGTGCTGAGTAATTGTTTGGGCTTCGACGACTTAATAAACACACGCAGACACACACACACACACACACACACACACACACACACACACACCAACACACACTGAGTCGTATCCCCTATAAGCACTTAACCATGGAGAGAACAAATCATGAGAACGATCATTTTTAAATACTTTTTATTGTTTTTAATCAATTATCTCCGTTCTCCACCTCCCGCAGCCAGGTAAAGAAGGCCGTTACAGACTTAAGGGCCATGCCCTTGCCCAGCAGATCGTCCGGGTCTTTGCGTATCTTATACTTTGTGAACGCCTCCTCGGAGAGGACGTGCTCGTCGCTGTGACAGTTGAAGAATATCTGAAGGAGATCTGCAGAACAAATACATGTCAGTCATCGTGTCAGCTGTAACGAAACGGAAATAAATCACATTTTTCTGTGAGGTGAGACCAATTCCTAATGTTAATAATTAAATGAATGCGATATGTATCTAGATAAGAAACAAAACATTTTTTGGATTAGAAATGACTGAAGACGGCATTGTTTTTTACAAAAGTGATTTGGTGTCAAAATTATGTTCCTCAAATGAACAAATCAAGTTAATGTCAGTGGAGAACAAACTTGAGATTCAAAGTTTTAATCCAAATTGTTCCAAATGTCCTTAAAGTGCTTAAAAAATAAACGGAAATATGAAAATCTACAATTCCATATAACAAGGCAAAGTATTTCTGCTGATGGGAATCATGGGACAAGAAGCAAAGCTCAAGAGAAGCTACTAAATAGATCTTGTAGTGAGATTGATCTGTTAAACTGGTTTGATCACAACTGAGAACTTGTTACACAGTTTTATTCTAAAGAAAAGAAGAAAAAGGATCATGTGTGAGTTTCATTTGGAGTGAGCTCTAATGCAGAACTTACCTAGAGGCTCATCAAGGGTGATGGTCAGCTCCAGAAGCTCATCCAGCGCTTGCTGCTGTCGCTCACTCTCAGAGTTGCGGTACTTCAGTACCACAGGTGACTTTCCAAGGAGGGCCGCGTGTACTCTACAGTCTGTGTGTTCTGCACAGTGAAGCAGGAGGCAGAGTAAATTCATTTGCTGGGCAGAGAGTAAATATTGTAAACAGCGGTGCGATTTGAGCAGAGCAGAGGAGTCTCTGCTCCGGCTGGTGGAGAGCTTACCTTTTTCTGCGGCCTTACACACTGCTGTCATCAATTCCCTCAGGTAGGGAGACGAGCTCTCCTGAGATTTATCTTCCTTCTCCTGAGAAACAGAGAACAGAGGAGGAGGAGGAGGAGGAGGAGGAGGAGGAGGAGGAGGAGGAGGAGGAGGAGGAGGAGGAGGAGGAGGAGGAGGAAAAACACAGCGTTTGTCAATTTCACAAGAATCAGCTCAGAAGTGATGACACTCGCAGAGACTGGTTGGTGTCACTTTTCGTACCTTCACACAGTTGAAGATCTGCTGTGGAGGAGTGATGGAGGGGTGAGGTGGGGGGGTGGACTGCAGCGCTGAGCTGCGCTTGAGGCCCGCTGTGCGTGATAGTTCTGTTACAGAGATGAAATGTTATAAGAGAGTTAAATTAAAAATTAAGATTGTGGATGATCAGAGTCAAGGTCCAGTCATTAAGAGGAAGAGGCTACACCTGACTCCGTATACAGGATATGCTGTAAGTTACTGTTTTATATCAGGGTTTCATCAAGTTAAATTTAAAACCTTTTTAAGATCATAATGAAGGAAATTCTCGTAAAATGAAATAGATATGAAAGACTATCAGACTCCCAGATTTCTAACCGGCTTAATATCTAAAATGAATAAGTGACAACTACAGCTAAACAGAGCGGAGCAGTTGAAACATTGTGAAGTGTGTGACACTCTTCTATCGTTAAGTGTTGTAGTATGAACTCCAAACATTTACAAGACTCCTGATCAGCAGGTGCTGTAGTGTGAACTGCACAGTGATCTGACAGCTTTACAAGTCATGTGGTGTGACCTCACCTGATTCACTGGCCTTGGCTCCTCCACCCTTCACCCATGTCACTTGAGCCCGGGGGCCCAGCTGGATCTTCTCGTCCATTTGAGGCTGCAGAAAGAGAAGCGATTATAATCACGTGAAACATTTCCATTATACAAATCATTATGTATATTGTTGAAAGATTTACTCTGAGTTGAGGGCGGGAAATTGTGGGCTTTTCCGCTGGGAGGCTTTCCCTCTTCCTGCACTGGTTTCCAGGCATTCTCTGATTTGTGCAGCTGATCCACATCGCGCACACCCTTGCTAGGTGGTGGTCCCTGAACCCCAAGGTTTAAAGGCTTTACACAGGAAGAAAGGGAAAAACAGTATTATAACCATGACTTAATATCTTTTAAATTAGACAAAATAATGGATTTTCAATTCCAGTGTTTAAGTTTGTGTGAGTTTCATAAGTAAGACAACATAAATATAATTCAGGTGACCCTCTCCTACACTGCCATACTGAAAATCATGGGCGTGAGGAGGAAGCATGAACAAATCGACACTAATGACCCTGTTATGAGTCTTTTATCAGTTTTAAGTAGAACATCTAAGAAACTTGTTTTTACCAATATCTCTATAAATCATAAAATATTATATGTTTCTGATTATACAGCAGAATCTTAACAAGTCCTGACTCTGCTTTAGGTTCCAGCTTTGATTCAAATGAACATTTCAAATCTCTCAGATCGAACTATCATGAATCAAAATTTCAGCTCAAGTAATTTAAATGTTTGAAGTCTGTAGCCAATTCTCCAGATTTTACCCGGAGGTCACGTCTGACAACGATTTAAGTTTCCATGGAACACGACCAGTTACCACATGGTAATTGTTTGTCATTGTTTTTGTGATTCCAATGTAGAAATATGAGCAAATCAACTATGAGGGGCAGAAAGTAAATAGCAGCTTCACGTCTCCTGTATGCAGTGCATTTGTACAATCCTCACAGTAGAAAGTAAGAAAAAGGTAGAATGGTAAGATCTGTGTCAAAGCCTCGGACAGCTCGTCTCACCTTGGAGAACGTTGAGCTCTTGTTGGGGTCGGTGGCCCTGCTGTTATTCCAGACGCGCTGATCTCTCTGCTTACTTGGATCTGTGGAGACACACCCACACACAAAAATTTAAACAAACACACAGTGAAATACAGGTTTTAGATTATTTCACAGTAAAGTGGCAGACAGAGTGACATTTCTGACTGTTTCTGTGGCATGCTGTGTTACAATGGGAGGGAGTGATGGGGCTTCCTGTCTGCTGTTGAGAACAATAGAATCTCTGCAGGCTATAGGGACAGGAGGTCTACAGACTGGCTACCTGAGTCACTATAGCTGTGTCGATGTGATTCTAAGCCTTAAAGAGGACTTAGACTGCAGGCCTGACCTGGCTGTCGTTTGGTGTCCTTGGAGAGCAGTTTTTCTTGGACTTTCCTCTGCACCTCCTGCTCTTCAATCCGTGCCTGCTGGTGGACCTGCTCAAGGGTCTTTGGACCCTTGTCGGGTTTCCTGGACACCCAATTGTGCTGAAGAAAAAAAAATGTACAGAACCACAATGACTTCAAACCTGAATCAGACAGATTCTGTAGTGTTAAACTGATTTATTTGCTCTTTATCTTTGACAGATCAGATAATTTAGGAGCATGTGTTGGTTTTATCACACAGTGCAAGATACATTTTGGCATAAACAGAGGGATCAGTCAATCCCAGAGGAATATTCTAATGACACTGACACACTGCTGAATTCATTAAAGATCAATAGTTATCACGTCTTCCTCAGGTTTCTTCCATTTGTCCCTCTTTATTTTTTTCAATGGAATTTTCTTACATTACTTTGCCATGATCTATGTATCTATCTATATCAGTCCTTCTAAAAAGCATTAGAACTCCTTAACAACACTAGTGTAGTTATTCATTAAACAGAATATGACCAGAATATATAGTATCATGTTCCTGGTCATCAGACAGATCGGTGAAATAAACATCTGTGGTAAAATCCATCTTACTTTGAAGAATTTAAATGTTAGACTCTTTACAATTGTGCAAATGAAAGAAAAATCGCGAAGACCCACTCACCAATCGCAGTTCTATAACTTCCTCCAACATGAACCTGATCCGAGAAGACGTCTGTCCCTCTCGGACGATTGATTGCATCTGGTTAAAATATGCATCCATCTGAGGCTGGTGAGACACAGAGGGAGAGAGACGGATAGTTTGAGACATGAAGTTCATGTTCAGCATGTCTCCATTCAATCTACCAGACAGCAGGTTGCAGATAATGTTATTCTACAGAGTTGACCAATTGTCCAGTTTATCACTTGGAACAGTCCTGACCGCCTGAGATGAAACCGGAGCATTTCATCAACAGCAGCCTGAAAACCACATTAAACAGGATGAGAGATAGCAGAAAGGCCACCGGATCATTCATGTCTCTCCAAGTATCTGAGGACTCCGGCTGAGTCCAGCTGGGAGTCACCGAGTGAGGCAGAGCCGAGTGGGGACACTGAGGGGATATTCCCGTTTCCATATCAACCTACTTGTAAGCAGCTGATGTGGGATTGAATCACACCAGAACTTTTCTCTTTTATGTCTTAGAAACTGTGTCCTTGTAAATCAGAATCACCTCTTAAATCACTTATTTGACAGGTGCAGAAGAATATATCTTCGTGGGATGAAAGCAGAGACATGAACTGATCTTCAGCTTCACTAATATCAAAAACATTGCTGACAAAAAGTTCACATCACATCTTCATCCCTGCAAACAACACATTTCTCTTAATATTTAATTAAGGAAAGGGAAACAAGCCGCATATTATCCTGTTGATTATATTCGAAGCTTTCAATATGTAGCCCTTCAGACTTTTTTATGACCATAAAAAAAAGAAATTTAAGATTTATGTAAAATAAACTACAACCAGCTCACCTTGGCCACCTCAAAGTCCCTGCCTATGGTGGTGAGAAGAGTACACAGACACTCTAGAGACTTTTCCTGGTGGTTGTCCAGCATCTTCTTCACGCAATATCGAATGTTGGACGTTTGCACCAAGTTGAGCTTGAAGATCTCGCCGATGAACTTGGCGTTCCCGACGGAACGCCGCCGGCTAATTCTCTCGGCCTCCTGCAGCTCTACCTGCAGTCGGTCACGATCCGTCTAATGGGACCAAGGAAACAAACCTCTTGAACAGAGTGGAAATAGAAACTAAAAGACGTTTCGGTAAAGATCCGGCGTCACACTTACCGAAGCTGCAGAGTCCAGCTCCTTCCTCTTCAAGTCAAAAACCACATCATCCTCCTTGTATTTGTCAAACTCCTTCTTACAAGAGCTTCCCAGCAGCTTGATGAAGCTCACTGTGGTGTTGGGATCGGCAGTGGTGGGCACTTTGAGCTGCACATGAACAGTAAGTGGAATGAATACAGTAGAAAACATAAGAATTCAAATAAAATAAGTAATGAACTAACCCTGAAAAAACAGCGTTTTCTGCGGGTTTAACATTTGTTTTTATATATCGACAAATTAACATTTTCGTATCTGGATTATTTTGATTTTAATGACTAATATATTAAAGGTTATGTTATCAAATGATAGCAGAAAGAAAATGTAATAGTTTCTCTAGAACTCTTGTTAATAGAGTCTATAATAAATGATATGAACGTTTAATAAATTGTGTTTTAAAGGGATTATTTGTGACTGATTTTCAACTCCTTAATAAATAGTGTGTGTCGTCTGGTGTAGACTCTAGAGGCATCAAAACAATAAAACCTCATCATCACATTGTACTGAATTGTGTTGCTTTTCACAGCATTATTCTGCACGAAGGCAGAGCTGAATATGAACCAACTGATCCATTTGCTGCATAAACATTTAACAAGTTGTTGACTGCATATTGAGACACTGTGTGCACACCCCTCCAATAGAAGTTTAAAAGATCACTTAATTCCTTCATCGTTTTTTTGCATCTGATGAATGCCACAGTTTGCGAAAAAGCTGTATTTATGTACTTCTCTAAATCCAATTCAAACAATTACATTACAAACACAAGACTCTCTCGTTCCAAAGTCAACACACTTCTCTGCTCAACTAATCATGACCTATGACCTGCTCACCTCGGCGAGGCAGTGGCACATGTTCCCGTAGGTCACAGAGAAGCTGGGCTCGTCGATGGCTTTCTCAAAGACCAGCGCCACTACTCCTTTGAGCCGCTCCTCTGTGTCGATGTTCAAGTCCATCACCTGCTTCATCAACTGGGGGAAATTCTCAGGCGTCACCTTGTTCAAGATACTGCGGAAGTTCTTGAACAGGTCCTGAGGGGAATAGGTCATTACAGGTATCACGTAGACTAACATTAATTATCAGAAAAGTATGTATATGTAATTTCTATATATGCCCACTGCTTTGTGGATTATAGTTTTTGTATATTTTGTCATACCTGTGTTCCTTGTGACCCTGGTTCCGCTGGGAGGCTTTCCCTTTTCCAATCTGGTTTCCAGGCATTTGCTGATTTATTCAGATGAACATCGTGCAAAGAGAGGCCTGTGATAATCCTCCTGGGTCCCTGCGCCCCAAGGTTTAAAGAATTTACACAGGAAGAAATTATTAGTATTATTACCATGATTCAATATCTTTTAAATCTGTTTTAGCCAGCCTACTAATGTGAGCCGCTCTTTTCAAAACAGACTTCTGCTAAGACTCAGTTCCTCACAACTAACTCACACAAACCTGGAAAACTATATATAATATATAAATATTGAAATGGCCCTTGATATAAAAAAAGGTTCCCCTACCCCTGAATGAGAGCAAACATCAACTCTAAACAGGTCACTGTGTTTATTTCACCTGTGGGACGTAGTACGGTGCAGCCGTGGCTTTCGGAGGGTAAGACATGGTTGTTGATTGAAGCTGAGTCCTCTGGAAAAACTGTAGGTCAGATGGTAGAGAAACACAGAAGACATTAAGACATTAAGTACACATCTCTCACATTGAGGCTCCCCTGGTGTACATATATACAAGTCAGGATGCAAAAGAGATGTAAGAGACGTGGAAGACGCCAACAAAGATGTCAAGGGCCAAAGCCTGTGCTGATGTATTAATAACAAAAAAAATTCGTTTTCTGGAGCAGAAGCTTTTCTCAATGTCTCGTGTCAGACTCGATCAACCTCCTGCTGCGTTCTTCATATGTTTAAGGCAAAGTTCTGATGGGCATCTATTAAATAATATTATATAAATTTCCAAAAGTTTTACCAATAACTAGGCAATAATTCCAGGATGGAGGGGACATACAGTTGGGTAAATTACCTGATGATGCGTCTGTCAGAAGAATCTGTTTGGTTGGGAGGAGATTTCCAGCAAGGAGGGGGAGAAGGAGTGATGACAAATTAAAGGTCAAAGGAACCGCAAAGCACATTATAGGACATAACTCAGGAGCAAAAATCTGCCTTTAAACTTAAAATAACAACAGAGCACATTAAAGGACAAAAATCTGCCTTTGAACCATGGCGCAACATCCTGGACAAGCTGCCGTTCACTGGGTGGCTCTAGTGGCTGGCTCCAAGAAGGAGTCAATTCCCATGTTAAAAAGCCCGTGTTTAGAGCAGAATTAAACCTGTTTACAGCCTGGTTCAAAAAACGGTTTTAGTCTCAATCACGAGGTTCTTTCTTCATGACAACTCTGAGGGGGGTGAAAGATGGCGCCAGGTGAACGCCTCCTACTAGCCTCTTTTTCACTCTGCAGAAACCAACGGATGACGTCACAGACCCTCTGTCCATTTATATATACAGTGTATGCTTTAAACTTATTTAAAAAACTAATGTGACATTTATCTTGATAATTCTTGATATATCACCCAGCCCTTGGACAATGTTTAGAATTCTAAATTGTCAATAAGTGACAAACACAACAGGTTTAAAACAAGACTTCCTGCATGAGTGAATACACTGACTCAGGTCTGGTTAGTCTTGCTCTCTTGATTGGAAGGAACCAATCAATATTAAGTGTAATTAAACATAGAATGTTGGAAAATATCATATTTGGATACTTCTTACTAGGCTTGTTGCTTTGGGAGATTTTGCACAAAAGGTCTTAATGTGTGCAACCCATCTTAACGTAGACTACAATGATCGAACTATATGAGATCTACATTACAAACTTATTTATAACTTATAACATATAAAATATCTACAGCCAACAATGCAAAGTTCTGATGGGCATCTATTAAATAATATTATATAAATTTCCAAAAGTTTTACCAATAACCATGCAATAATTCCAGGATGGAGGGGACATACAGTTGGGTAAATTACCTGATGATGCGTCTCTCAGAAGAATCTGTTCGGTTGGGAGGAGATTTCCAGCAAGGAGGGGGAGAAGGAGTGATGACAAATTAAAGGTCAAAGGAACTGCAAAGCACATTATAGGACATAGCGCATAACTCAGGAGCAAAAATCTGCCTTTAAACTTAAAATAACAACAGAGCACATTAAAGGACAAAAATCTGCCTTTGAACCATGGCGCAACATCCTGGAAAAGCTGCAGTTCACTGGGTGGCTCTAGAGGCTGGCTCCAAGAAGGAGTCAATTCCCATGTTAAAAAGCCCGTGTTTAGAGCAGAATTAAACCTGTTTACAGCCTGGTTCAAAAAACGGTTTTAGTCTCAATCACGAGGTTCTTTCTTCATGACAACTCTGAGGGGGGTGAAAGATGGCGCCAGGTGAACGCCTCCTACTAGCCTCTTTTTCACTATGCAGAAACCAACGGATGACGTCACGGACCCTGTGTCCATTTATATATACAGCCTATGCTTTAAACTTATTATAAAAACTAATGTGACATTTATCTTGATAATTCTTGATATATCACCCAGCCCTTGGACAATGTTAAGAATTCTAAATTGTCAATAAGTGACAAACACAACAGGTTTAAAACAAGACTTCCTGCATGAGTGAATACACTGACTCAGGTCTGGTTAGTCTTGCTCTCTTGATTGGAAGGAACCAATCAATATTAAGTGTAATTAAACATAGAATGTTGGAAAATATCATATTTGGATACTTCTTACTAGGCTTGTTGCTTTGGGAGATTTTGTGTTAATGTGTACAACCCATCTTAACGTAGACTACAATGATCGAACTATATGAGATCTACATTACAAACTTATTTATAACTTATAACATATAAAATATCTACAGTCAGCACAGAACCCTCCATTACGGACAGAGTCCCAACTCTCAACAACGGTAATCATAACAATCACAACAGGTGGTTGCTCTGAGGTGGGTGAGCTGTAAATGAAACACCGGAGGGACACTCACCGGGTGACTCGGGGGCTGTGCATTTATTGGCTGTGTCTGGGGAGAGAGCACTAGAGAGGGGGAGCCAGCATTTTGTCCAGGGTTGTATGGAGACTGTAAAGAGAAGAGATGGACAGAGGGAGACGGCTTGTTAAACACACGCCAGGAGCTGTGCTGCATCTATCACTCGTCATTTATTCTATACAAGTCACACTGTACAAGGAGACATTATGCACATATTGAAGTTGTCATAATGTTCAACTGTAAACTGCGGAAGCTAAGATTTTTGTGTGGCCTAGGGGGTAAAGAGGGCGTTCTCTAACAAGAAGGTTCCCGGTTCAAATCCCACTCTTCCCCATCTGCATGCCGAAGTGTCCTTGGCAAGATACTGAACCCCCGAAATGGCCCCTCATAAATGTTGAGTGTTGAGTGATGCCATTGTGTAACCACAATGGCATCACATATGGATGCCATTGTGGTTACAAGCAGAGAAAACAGTTGCCTTTAAACTGACCAAACCTCCACCATCTACAGATTTGAGATTTTGTTTAAATTCAACCAAGAGGTTCTGCTCTTAACCCTGATGGGATCCAAGATTTCACACCAACATCTCCTTTATTTACAACTTTCTATTTTTACAGAGCTTCAACACAAGGAGTTTACGTCTAACCATGAAGCGGCAAAAATGCTTAAAAATGTTAATAAAAGATAATAATGTCAACGCTTTTGTTTCACCTCCAGCTTAACGTGATTGACAGTTTTAACTAGTAGTTGGAGATCCATTCTTATTGATGGTGAGCCTCCCAACGTGATCCTATATGGAAGAAGAGATCCATTAACCATTACCTGTAGTGGTAGGATGGTGCTAGTCACCTGGACTACATACACTCATGGAGGGTGCATGCTCTTTTAAGAAACTGTCCCAGGACCAGTCACTGATATTAACCAACTAAAGACAGTGGATTGACAAAACACAGAGCGAGACTGATCACAGGTAACAGTCTTTAAAGATGACTGGCCTAAAAAGACTCATTTATTTTAAAGGGAACCTATTTTTGTTTTCACACATTGTTTTATAAAATGCTTGTGAAGGATCGACTTCCCATTTAATTCAATAAAGTTACACTTGCGTTTAACGTATTGTGCATCTTGAATACTTTCATTTATGGTTTTACAGTCTATGTCCCTGCAGCTCAGTGAATACACATTTGTTGGACATTATTGTTTGTCATGTGACCATGTGCCTGTGACCCAGTGAGAAATCCAGACCGAGGCGCTGTTCAGACCAGGTATTCACATCCATGTCAGAACATGCCCCAGGTGAATTATAATAACAAAAGGTGTTGTGGCCCAATAGGTTACTTACCGCCATGGTTGTGTCCTCCATGCTCTCCGCCCACTCATGTGGTTGTCAGGTAATCGTTCTTATTCTCTTCTTTGCCGACGCACACCAGACTAACCAGTTCCACAAGATCTGCGCCACTGATTTCGTATATATAGCAGCTGTCCAGGGCCCACAAGGCTCAAGTTTCTTCTGGGATTTCCCAAGTGACTTTTCCACCGTTTATTTCTCTGCGGACGATGACGATCCTGAATTTCTCTATTGAATATGATGCCATCAACAGCCACAACACCTTCACCAATGGAGATACCATCAATGGAAGAATCATCGTGGAGGTTTCTAAAGAAACTAAAGTCCAGTCTCTTGTTTTCATAGCACAAGGAAAAGCTCGGGTTGTCTGGCATGAGCATCAGGGGCAAAATCATCATGGGACAATTCATCATGGGACACATCATCATGGGACATCTCATAACCGCACTCTCTGGGCTGATGAGAAATATTATAATATCGAGCA
>JBAMIH010000354.1:0-19125 GCA_038501795.1 Pseudopleuronectes americanus | reverse complement strand
GAATTTGTTGATGTGAATTTGTAGGTTTAAAATTAAGGGGTTAGTGGGATGGGAGGTGGTTGGATGAATTTTGTGAAATTGGAAGGGAATGGTTTAGGAGATATGGATGGAGGGGGATGGGAAACTTACTGCACCCCCCTTCTTCAGTAGCATCTTTCTTCTTAAAGTATTTCTTCAGGAAGAAGAAGGACGTATTTGACTGCGTCTTTCACCCAACGGATGAGGTCTGGCTGCTTCTGATTAAACACACGGGAAAAAGAGGGGCAATTAACAAGGGAATGAAATGAGTAAGATACAGAGATGAAGACAGACAGACAGACAAAACAAAGAACTATAAACTTTCTACATATTTTCTTCATTGTATAACTGTGTATTAAACTAATAAACACTGGAAAACTAATTTAGTGTCAAGATATAGATAATAAATAATGTATTAGAAATTAGTAACTAATCTTGGAAACAAAGTCATGGTTTCTTTACCTTAACCTTCTTGGGGCGTTTTGTGGAGACTCGTACTATTTTCCTCAATGTCTCCTTTTTGCCCCCCCCAGAGCCTCCGCTGCTGGCTGCAGGCGTGCTGAGAGATGGGTAACAAGTGAACAGTAAGTACGACCGAACTTCATAAACTTCACAAAAAGAAGTCAGACATCTGCAAAACGTTTGAACATTTTTGTGATTGTCTTGTTTTTTTCATTTCATTTCATAATCATTGTTGGAACTTATTACTACAAAAAGGTTGGGGAAATGATCTGGTTTCCATTGGAAACGATAGCAGAAGGCCAGATTTTGAACAACAAAAGAATTATAAAAGGTGCACAGACGACTTGTTGACATTTAATCTACATTGAGAAAAATTTACATCATTATATATATTGTTTTTATGGTACCATCACTATTGAATTTCGGTGTATTGATACCAAATCAGTCAGAGCATCTCTGATAGTGTTGCATCAGTACCTTGGAGATAGAGCTGGGTCTGCCCTTGGTAGTTGAGCTGATTGCCTTGTGGGCTGTGGGAATAAAACAAGAACATAATTAGCATCAGAGAAGTTAGACACAAATGAGTCATATTTAGTATGTAGGAACAATGTTGTGGCCAGAAACGCAGCATTATGTGCCAGGTGATTCCTTTTCTTAATAGTCAAATGTGTGTAAATCGTCCACTCGGTTTACCTGTTTGCTCTTGGCGAAAGGTTTGTAGAGGATGTGGTATTTCCCGGTACTAATTTTCAATCCACCTATGGACTCCATGGCTCTGTCGAATTAGTGTTTCAGGCCAATCTGGGAACTTTAGACAAGTTCATCCAGGTTAATATGTGGAAATGGCCACTAATGCCATATAATATAAAAGAACACTACAAAGGATTCCTTTAGTGTTCTTTAATATAAAGCCTTGATATGAAAGAACACTTCATAGGCAAATCATTTTTTGTTGTCAGTTTGCTATGATGTCACTGTGTCAGTGGTGTTAGATTCTTTCGATGTCTTAGATGCAGTGGTAAATAACATCACTTTTTTGGACCATCCTGCGTGTTCCCCTGATCTTAATCCAATTGAGAACATTTGGGGATGGATGGCAAGGGAAGTTTACAAAAATGGACTTCAGTTCCAGACAGTGGATGTCGTTGGTGAAGCCATCTTCAACAATTGGCGCAAAATTCGCACCAGCCTTTTGGAAACACTTGCATCAAGCATGCCAAAACGAATTTTTAAAGTGATCAACAATAATGGTGGAGCTACTCATTACTGAGTCAGTAAACTTAACTTTTGATCAGCTGATGAACAGCCTACTTCAGTTAAATTGTTGTTTTCAATAAATTGCCTGCTCACAACTTTTGGGCTCTTGTTCCCATTTCTTCTTTTTGCATTTTGAAGCTCTGCTTAGAACCTTCCTAAGATTCAACAGTGCAAAATGCAAATTCAGGCAATTTTTTAACTGGTCTTAAGATTTTGATCAGGAGTGTATATGTATTGTAATATATCACGTGTACATTGAACTGTTTGTTATGTTCTAATAATGTTATGTTCTAATAACATGGCCACACTGTGATACATGGGTTTGCTGTATGTTACTAAATAGGGTTCCTTTAAGAGACTGTGTGATGATGATGGGATGCGACGTGACGTGTAATGCGCGGGCATTGTAGAACAAGGAAGTGTTGATCGACACAGGGGACTGAAGTAAAGAATACAGTGTACGTTCTGAAGCAACACGTGTGCGTGTCAGTCTTTCACACACAACACTGTTGTATTAAATAAATGGTACGTGAACACCTCAGTCTGTGATGCTCTAGTTTGTAACTACTTTACTTTGGGAGTGATGCTTTATCTTGACAGACCTGGAAAGACCTCCATCCGGCTAAATATACAGGAGACAGGTGAATGGCATGTCGATTTTTATTAGGATTGTCACTGTACCACCATTAACATTGAACATTAACTTGGTGGACTAGACCACCTCAGCTTCCCCTGTGGTTGAAATTTCGATGCTGTTTATAGACACATTGCCATGTGTTGCCCTGCCAGCTTGGATGACTTGGTCAGAGACGTGTGGGATGCTTTGGTTGTTATGATAAAACAGACTGGTCGCTGCCAAACAGAATGAATGTCACCCCCTACTGGCAAAAATGTTAAAGACATTCTGCATCAGACAGAAACTGGGTGAACTAGGGTTGTTTTTTCCAGTTGCACCAGTTTATTTTCTGTCTAGAAACACTTTTCATCCGTGTAGGGGTAACTGTGCTGGGAAACCACTATGGGTGTGGGGGGAAGAGTGCTCAGGTCTGGTTGAAGGCTGGGGAGGCCAGCGGGGTAACCTCACCTCCTGTCCTTGCCCATTTCAGCTTCTCGAGCCCAACCTTCATCACCTGCGACGCCTCCTCTGCTGCAGTTGGAGCTGTCCTGTCGCAGCTTCATGACGGCACGGAGAGGCCAATCGCCTTCGCATCTCGGGCCCTGACACCCACTGAGCAGCGGTACTCCGTGGGTGAACGTGAAGCATTGGCCTGTGTGTGGGCGTGCGAGAGGTGGCACATGTATGTCTATGGCCGTCATTTCACCATCAGGACGGACCACCAGGCCCTCACAAAGGTGCTCTCCACGTCAGGTTCGGGACACAAGCCTCTCCGACTCCATCGCTGGGCGGAACGCCTCCGCCAGTACCACTATGACCTCATCTTCACGCCGGGCAGGGAAAACGTGGTGGCAGATCTCCTTTCTCGCTCCATCGCAGCCCCAAACCCTTCTGTACCATCACACGATGAAGAACCAGCTCTCATCCAAGCGCTCTATGCACCATTGCAGCCAGTAGTCACACTGGAGGAACTGAACACTGAATCAGGACGAGACCCGATACTATCCAAGCTGTGCACCTACATCAGAAACGGCTGGCCGTCCCACATCCCGGAAGAGTTGAAACCGTTTGCTCGGGTGAAAGATGAGCTCTCCTGCTGGGCAGACACGTGTGTCTCGAGGGGGCTCTGCACCGTCGTCCCAAACACTTTGCGTGCACGTGTCCTGTCAATGGCACATGAGGGTCACCTGGGAATCGTGAAACTCAAGCAGCGGTGCCGTGAGTTGGTGTGGTGGCCAGCCATCGACCGCGATATTGAACATCTGGTCCAGGACTGCTCAGCGTGCCTCCTCAGTGGGAAAACCGGACCCCCTTCAACCCCTCCCCTGCAACCGCTCCCCTGGCCTTCACGTCCCTGGGAACATGTACAGCTGGACATCTGTGGGGAAATCCATGGCCGTGGTGTTCCACACCACCAGCGCTTCCTGGTGGTCGTTTACGACCTCCACTCTAAGTGGCCGGAGGTTGTGCCAGTGGGGACGGTGACGTCGCACGTCATGATTCGGATACTGGATGGCCTCTTTGCCCGCTGGGGCGTGCCTCGGGCCATAACAACAGATAATGGCCCGCAGATGACATCTGCGGAGTTCTCTGACTTTCTTGCCAGCAGGAGTGTCAAGCACATCCGAACCGCTTTTTACCACCCACAGGCCAACGGGGGAGTAGAGCGTTTTAATGCAACACTGAAGAACGGGATTCGTGCACACCTGGCCCAAGGCTGTGCATTCGAGGAGGCACTCAACCAGACCTTGCTGCACTACAGAGCAAGCCATCACTCCACCACGCTTGTGTCACCAGCGTTTCTGATGCTCGGACGAGAATTGGGACTGCCATTACACAGGCTCCGAGCACCAAATAGTGACTTTCCCATGCCCTCCCTGGCCCGAATCCGAGAGACTGTTGCTGCACGGCAGCAGAAGACGAGGGAAAGGGTGGACAAGAAGTGCAGGGCGAGGCCACCGTCCCTTCAGGTCTCAGACTGGGTCAGGGCTCGACGGCCGCAGCGACACAACAAGTTGGCCTCGTTCTGGTCCCAACCCAGACAGATCAGTCGCCTTCTTGGCCCCGCCACATTTCTGCTCGACGACGGATCACGGTGGCATGCTAGTAGGCTGAGGAAAGTCCCGGCACCCCTCTCTGAGCACTTGGCCACGGCACGAGCCCAGTCACCATTCCCCTGCAACGTGGCCACTGATCCGGGCCCACCCCCGGCCCTGGTTGCACCCCCCGCAGCACCACGCCAGGAGGTTGTGGTGCCGGACCCGAGGCCGGTGCGGGCCAGGGCTCGGCCTGTTGCCTTGCAGGACTATGTCACGGATTACCATGTTTAGTCTAGCGGTTGTCTTCACAGACTCTTGCCTAGTACATTTTGATATCTTGATTAGATGTTCGGTTTTCTTGACGAATGTTTGGGTTGGTTGTTAGTTGGGGTGGTATGCTGTTTGCTTTTTCGTGGGGGGAGGAAAATGTTATGTTCTAATAATGTTATGTTCTAATAACATGGTCACACTGTGATACATGGGTTTGCTGTATGTTACTAAATAGTGGTTACGGTTCCTTTAAGAGACTGTGTGATGATGATGGGATGCGACGTGACGTGTAATGCGCGGGCATTGTAGAACAAGGAAGTGTTGATCGACACAGGGGACTGAAGTAAAGAATACAGTGTACGTTCTGAAGCAACACGTGTGCGTGTCAGTCTTTCACACACAACACTGTTGTATTAAATAAATGGTACGTGAACACCTCAGTCTGTGATGCTCTAGTTTGTAACTACTTTACTTTGGGAGTGATGCTTTATCTTGACAGACCTGGAAAGACCTCCATCCGGCTAAATATACAGGAGACAGGTGAATGGCATGTCGATTTTTATTAGGATTGTCACTGTACCACCATTAACATTGAACATTAACTTGGTGGACTAGACCACCTCAGCTTCCCCTGTGGTTGAAATTTCGATGCTGTTTATAGACACATTGCCATGTGTTGCCCTGCCAGCTTGGATGACTTGGTCAGAGACGTGTGGGATGCTTTGGTTGTTATGATAAACAGACTGGTCGCTGCCAAACAGAATGAATGTCACCCCCTACTGGCAAAAATGTTAAAGACATTCTGCATCAGACAGAAACTGGGTGAACTGGGTTGTTTTTTTCCAGTTGCACCAGTTTATTTTCTGTCTAGAAACACTTTTCATCCGTGTAGGGGTAACTGTGCTGGGAAACCACTATGGGTGTGGGGGGAAGAGTGCTCAGGTCTGGTTGAAGGCTGGGGAGGCCAGCGGGGTAAAGTGCAGATGGTGTGGAAGTGGCCAGTTGGATTGCTGGGGTCAGCAGAGATTTACAGGAAACAAGATGGGAGCAACTCTTCCGCCTCTCAATCTCTCACAAGAATTCAGCGCTACTTGCCTTTTCTTTTTCTTTTTTTATTATTATTATTACTTTTACCACAAAGCCTTTGTCCTTCTTTGGATCTCCGTGTAAACCCTTAAATACGTATAAGGTCTAACACCTCACTGTTTATCCACTAACAACCTCTCCTGCCATGCTTGTATCAACAGAGTGACTCCCGCCTGCGTAGTTTTGTGTGACGTAAGTTCCTCTCCTGGAACCGTCACCTTATCGTGGTGGAGAGGTTTGCGTGTCCCTGTGAACCTGAGGGCTGTGTTGTCTGGAGCCTTGTGCTCCTGGTAGGGTCTCTCATGGCAGAGTGGTCTCAGGTGAGGGGCCAGACTAAGAATGGTTCAAAAAAACCCCAATGAATATCGGAAAAAGAGGAGATGTGACCCGGCCCGGAGGAAGCCCGGGGCCCCCGTCTGGAGCCAGGCCCAGACGGAGGGCTCGATGGCGAGCGCCTGGTGGCCGGGTTTGCCACGGAGCCCGGTCGGGCACAGCCCGAACAAACTACGTGGCACCCCCCCTCTTTTCATCTCATGGGCCCACCACCTGTGGGAAGACCCGTTGGGGTCGGGTGCGCAGCCACATGGGTGGCAGCGAAGGTCAGGGGTCTCGACGGACCAGACCCGGGCGGCAGAAGCTGGCTCTGGGGACGTGGAACGTCACCTCGCTGTGGGGAAAGGAACCGGAGCTTGTGAGGGAGGTGGAGCGCTATCAGTTAGATCTGGTGGGGCTTACCTCCACGCACAGTCTCAGCTCTGGTACCGTACTCCTGGATAAGGGTTGGACTTTATTCTTCTCCGGAGTTGCCAAGGGCGTGAGGCGCCGGGCGGGTGTGGGGATACTCATAAATCCCCGGCTGAGCGCCGCGGTGTTGGAGTTTACCCCGGTAGACGAGAGGGTCGCCTCCCTGCGCCTAAGGGTTGTAGGGGGGAAAACTCTGACTGTTGTTTGTGCGTATGCACCAAACGGCAGCTCAGAGTACTCGGCCTTCTTGGAGACCCTGAATGGAGTCCTGTATGGGGCTCCAGTAGGGGACTCCGTAGTTCTGCTGGGTGACTTCAACGCCCACGTGGGCAACGATGGAGACACCTGGAGAGGCGTGGTGGGGAGGAACGGCCTCCCTGATCTAAACCCGAGCGGTCGGTTGTTATTGGACTTCTGTGCTAGTCATGGATTATCCATAACAAACACCATGTTCGAACATAAGGGTGCTCATAAGTGTACCTGGTACCAGAGTACCCTAGGCCGAAGATCAATGATCGATTTTGTGATCGTGTCATCTGATCTGAGGCCGCATGTTTTGGACACTCGGGTAAAGAGAGGGGCGGAACTGTCAACCGACCACCATCTGGTTGTGAGTTGGATCAGGGAATGGGGGAAATTTCCGGATAGACCTGGTAAGCCCAAACGAGTAGTGCGGGTGAACTGGGAACGTCTGGAGGAGGCCCCCGTCCTAGGTATCTTCAACTCACACCTCCGGCGGAGCTTTTCTGGCATTCCTGTGGAGGTTGGGGGCATTGAGCCGGAGTGGGCGATGTTCAAAGCCTCCATTGCTGAAGCTGCGGTGGCTAGCTGTGGCCTCAGGGTCTTAGGCTCCTCAAGGGGCGGTAACCCTCGGACACCGTGGTGGACACCGGTGGTCAGGGAAGCCGTCCGATTGAAGAAGGAGGCCTTCCGGGATATGATATCCTGGAGGACTCCTGACTCGGTTGCAGGGTACCGACAGGCCCGAAGGGCTGCAGCTGCTGCCGTGTCGGAGGCTAAGCAGCGGGTGTGGGAGAAGTTCGGAGAGGCCATGGAGAAGGACTTTCGGTCGGCACCAAAGTGTTTCTGGAAGACTATCCGGCACCTCAGGAGGGGGAAACGGGGAACCATCCAAGCTGTGTACAGTAAGGATGGGACTCTGTTGACCTCAACTGAGGAGGTCGTCGGACGTTGGAAGGAACACTTTGAGGAACTCCTGAATCCGAATAACACGCCCTCTATGTTGGAGGCAGAGCTCGAGGTTGATGGTGTTTCGTCGTCAATTTCCCTGGTGGAGGTCACTGAGGTAGTCAAACATCTCCGCAGTGGCAAAGCCCCAGGGATTGATGAGATCCAGCCAGAAATGCTAAAGGCTCTGGGTGTTGAGGGGCTGTCATGGTTGACACGCCTATTCAACATCGCGTGGGAGTCGGGTACAGTGCCAAAGGAGTGGCAAACCGGGGTGGTGGTTCCCCTGTTCAAAAAGGGGGACCAGAGAGTGTGTTCCAATTACCGGGGTATCACACTTCTCAGCCTCCCTGGTAAAGTCTACTCCAAGGTGCTGGAAAGGAGGGTTCGGCCGATCGTCGAACCTCAGATTGAAGAGGAACAATGCGGTTTTCGCCCCGGACGTGGAACTACGGACCAGCTCTTCACTCTCGCAAGGATCCTGGAGGGGGCCTGGGAGTATGCCCATCCGGTCTACATGTGTTTTGTGGATCTGGAGAAGGCGTATGACCGGGTCCCCCGGGAGAAACTGTGGGAGGTGCTGCGGGAGTATGGGGTAAGGGGGTCTATCCTCAGGGCCATCCAATCCCTATACTCCCAAAGCGAGAGCTGTGTTCGCGTCCTCGGCAGCCAGTCAGTTTCGTTCTCAGTGGGTGCTGGTCTCCGCCAGGGCTGCGCCTTGTCACCAATCCTGTTTGTGATATACATGGACAGGATATCGAGGCGTAGTCGTGGTGGGGAGGGGTTGCAGTTCGGTGGTCTGAGGATCTCGTCACTGCTTTTTGCAGATGATGTGGTCCTCATTGGATCATCGGCCTGTGACCTTCAACGCTCACTGGATCGGCTGGCGGCCGAGTGTGAAGCGGCTGGGATGAGGATCAGCACCGCTAAATCTGAGGCCATGACTCTTAGCAGGAAACCGATGGATTGCTTACTCCGGGTAGGAAATGAGTCCTTAGCCCAAGTGAAGGAGTTCAAGTACCTCGGGGTCTTGTTCGCGAGTGAGGGTACTATGGAGCGTGAGATTGGCCGGAGAATCGGAGCAGCGGGGGCGGTATTGCGTTCGCTTTACCGCACCGTTGTAACGAAAAGAGAGCTGAGCCGCAAGGCAAAGCTCTCGATCTACCGGTCGATCTTCGTTCCTATCCTCACCTATGGTCATGAGGGTTGGGTGATGACCGAAAGGACGAGATCGCGGGTACAAGCGGCCGAGATGAGTTTTCTCAGAAGGGTGGCTGGCGTCTCCCTTAGGGATAGGGTGAGAAGCTCAGCCATCCGTGAGGAACTCGGATTAGAGCCGCTGCTCCTTTACTTAGAAAGGAGTCAGCTGAGGTGGTTCGGGCATCTGGTAAGGATGCCCACTGGGCGCCTTCCTTGGGAGGTGTTTCAGGCACGTCCAGTGGGGAGGAGACCTCGGGGAAGACCCAGGACTAGGTGGAGAGATTATATCTCAACACTGGCCTGGGAACGCCTCGGGATCCCCCCGTCAGAGTTGGTCAATGTGGCCCGGGAAAGGGAAGTCTGGGGCCCCCTGCTTGAGCTGCTCCCCCCGCGACCCGACCCCGGATAAGCGGACGAAAATGAGATGAGATGAGAAGTTGCTCTAGCCTAGACTATGCAATGCAATGGATGATATATGATATGATAAGATATGATAGGATATGACATGATATATGATATGATGTGATGTCAGTGTGGCACAAAGCTGATGAAGCGTGTCAGAGCAGCTTCACCATCCAGTGTTGACCGTGTTTTGTATTTCCTTGTTCCTGGGTGTGGCCTCTTTAACCGGGTCACATTTATTGTAGCAACGGCCCCTCAGCACCGGGGTTCATGGAGACGGTGTGTCCGTGTGTGTGAAGGAATGCCAGGCTCACGCACAAGGTAAGAGACGAGTCACAAATTCATTCTGTGCAGTTTAACACAAAATAAAAAAAAATTGCAGTTGTTGAAATATGTCATGTGACAGTATTAAATAAAAAAAACACATTAAACGAAATATTAAGGTTTTTAAAAGTAAAAAAAAAGAAAAGAGTTAAAGACCTGTAAACTTTTTTTATATATGGTTCAGATTCAGAATTTCGCCACAAATATCGAAACCAATTTATTTGCCCTATTTATATTCATTAAGTATGAGGAGGATTAATTACATTATTTATTCATATGTATGAAGTTAGTATAATCAACGGTTCATGCTGGCTTGTCGTTACAACCCAGCTCGTTAAATATATAGGTTGATAATAAATAAAAAATTACAAGATGATCATATTTCGATGAAAACATGATTATATAATTATATAATCTTAATCGACAACGCAATACAGTTCAACTCCCAGCAGAGGTACCTGTCATTTTTGTTCTCTATGTAATAAAGACAAACATGTTATAACATATTTTTCATAAAGAACATTTTAATACTCAAGATGAACATTGAAGTAAATGTACATTGTTTACATAAATCAATGTAAATTATTTAAGTAAATTTTTTACTTAACCTCTTAAGAAACGGGTGAAATTTGTGAAATTTGCCTAGAACGCCTGTTTGGGGACACCCAAATTAAATTGAAAGCTGTTCTTGAACCTTTTGGAGTACATGCATGGTCTTGGTCTCTTTTGAAAGGTAACATTCTGAACTTTCCCCCTGAACAGTCAGAATCACTCTAAGTACTACTGGCATTGAGTAATTGAAGTTGGCACACAGTGGAGTAGAAGTTTTTTATTTCCGCCTGAATTATGAAATCCTTAAATGTGTTACTCTTCCCAGCCCCATACAGGGGCCGGCAGATCTCCCGGAGTCAAGATGCTTATTTTTCTTTTTTTTGCCCTCTGCTCTGGGTATGGCGAGGGCTCACTCAACGCCCTTTTTGGTGATGGAGGGGGAGAGGAAGAATCAACATTTAACCGCCTATGGTTGTTTGTGGCCCCGAATGCATTGGCTCCTCCAACCGGAAGGCTTACAGCTGAAAAATGAAAAGCACATTCACATTAAAAGACAACTCTCATTACACGTACAGGTGAGAAATATACGTGTTATATTGTAAGGATCAGTAGCATATTGTAGTACAGACAGAAAACCTAAAAGGAAAAAAAGGTTATTTAAGTAACTGACCTTGTGCAAAATTGGACGGACCAAAAGAGAAGGTGCTGGGAGCTGCAGCCTGCATGGAGCAGTTACTCTTGCCAGACACACTGGGGGTCTGGGTCTGGGATGGGATGGTGGTGGAGCTAGTGGGGTTGGCTCCTCCAACCGGAAGGCTTACAGCTGAAAAATGAAAAGCACATTCACATTAAAAGACAACTCTCATTACACGTACAGGTGAGAAATATACGTTTATATTGTAAGGATCAGTAGCATATTGTAGTACAGACAGAAAACCTAAAAGGAAAAAAAGGTTATTTAAGTAACTGACCTTGTGCAAAATTGGACGGACCAAAAGAGAAGGTGCTGGGAGCTGCAGCCTGCATGGAGCAGTTACTCTTGCCAGACACACTGGGGGTCTGGGTCTGGGATGGGATGGTGGTGGAGCTAGTGGGGTTGGCTCCTCCAACCGGAAGGCTTACAGCTGAAAAATGAAAAGCACATTCACATTAAAAGACAAATCTCATTACACGTACAGGTGAGAAATATACGTTTATATTGTGAGGATCAGTAGCATATTGTAATACAGACAGAAAACCTAAAAGGAAAAAAAGGTTATTTAAGTAACTGACCTTGTGCAAAATTGGACGGACCAAAAGAGAAGGTGCTGGGAGCTGCAGCCTGCATGGAGCAGTTACTCTTGCCAGACACACTGGGGTTCTGGGTCCGGGATGGGATGGTGGTGGAGCTAGTGGGGATGGCTCCTCCAACCGGAAGGCTTACAGCTGAAAAATGAAAAGCACATTCACATTAAAAGACAACTCTCATTACACGTACAGGTGAGAAATATACGTGTATATATTGTAAGGATCAGTAGCATATTGTAATACAGACAGAAAACCTAAAAGGAAAAAAAGGTTATTTAAGTAACTGACCTTGTGCAAAATTGGACGGACCAAAAGAGAAGGTGCTGGGAGCTGCAGCCTGCATGGAGCAGTTACTCTTGCCAGACACACTGGGGTTCTGGGTCCAGGGATGGGATGGTGGTGGAGCTAGTGGGGATGGCTCCTCCAACCGGAAGGCTTACAGCTGAAAAATGAAAAGCACATTCACATTAAAAGACAAATCTCATTACACGTACAGGTGAGAAATATACGTTTATATTGTAAGGATCAGTAGCATATTGTAATACAGACAGAAAACCTAAAAGGAAAAAAAGGTTATTTAAGTAACTGACCTTGTGCAAAATTGGACGGACCAAAAGAGAAGGTGCTGGGAGCTGCAGCCTGCATGGAGCAGTTACTCTTGCCAGACACACTGGGGGTCTGGGTCCGGGATGGGATGGTGGTGGAGCTAGTGGGGTTGGCTCCTCCAACCGGAAGGTTTACAGCTGAAAAATGAAAAGCACATTCACATTAAAAGACAAATCTCATTACACGTACAGGTGAGAAATATACGTTTATTTTGTAAGGATCAGTAGCATATTGTAGTACAGACAGAAAACCTAAAAGGAAAAAAAGGTTATTTAAGTAACTGACCTTGTGCAAAATTGGACGGACCAAAAGAGAAGGTGCTGGGAGCTGCAGCCTGCATGGAGCAGTTACTCTTGCCAGACACACTGGGGTTCTGGGTCCGGGATGGGATGGTGGTGGAGCTAGTGGGGATGGCTCCTCCAACCGGAAGGTTTACAGCTGAAAAATGAAAAGCACATTCACATTAAAAGACAACTCTCATTACACGTACAGGTGAGAAATATACGTTTATATTGTAAGGATCAGTAGCATATTGTAATACAGACAGAAAACCTAAAAGGAAAAAAAGGTTATTTAAGTAACTGACCTTGTGCAAAATTGGACGGACCAAAAGAGAAGGTGCTGGGAGCTGCAGCCTGCATGGAGCAGTTACTCTTGCCAGACACACTGGGGGTCTGGGTCCAGGGATGGGATGGTGGTGGAGCTAGTGGGGTTGGCTCCTCCAACCGGAAGGTTTACAGCTGAAAAATGAAAAGCACATTCACATTAAAAGACAAATCTCATTACACGTACAGGTGAGAAATATACGTTTATTTTGTAAGGATCAGTAGCATATTGTAGTACAGACAGAAAACCTAAAAGGAAAAAAAGGTTATTTAAGTAACTGACCTTGTGCAAAATTGGACGGACCAAAAGAGAAGGTGCTGGGAGCTGCAGCCTGCATGGAGCAGTTACTCTTGCCAGACACACTGGGGTTCTGGGTCCGGGATGGGATGGTGGTGGAGCTAGTGGGGATGGCTCCTCCAACCGGAAGGCTTACAGCTGAAAAATGAAAAGCACATTCACATTAAAAGACAACTCTCATTACACGTACAGGTGAGAAATATACGTGTATATATTGTAAGGATCAGTAGCATATTGTAATACAGACAGAAAACCTAAAAGGAAAAAAAGGTTATTTAAGTAACTGACCTTGTGCAAAATTGGACGGACCAAAAGAGAAGGTGCTGGGAGCTGCAGCCTGCATGGAGCAGTTACTCTTGCCAGACACACTGGGGGTCTGGGTCCAGGGATGGGATGGTGGTGGAGCTAGTGGGGATGGCTCCTCCAACCGGAAGGTTTACAGCTGAAAAATGAAAAGCACATTCACATTAAAAGACAAATCTCATTACACGTACAGGTGAGAAATATACGTTTATTTTGTAAGGATCAGTAGCATATTGTAGTACAGACAGAAAACCTAAAAGGAAAAAAAGGTTATTTAAGTAACTGACCTTGTGCAAAAATTGGACGGACCAAAAGAGAAGGTGCTGGGAGCTGCAGCCTGCATGGAGCAGTTACTCTTGCCAGACACACTGGGGTTCTGGGTCCGGGATGGGATGGTGATGGAGCTAGTGGGGATGGCTCCTCCAACCGGAAGGTTTACAGCTGAAAAATGAAAAGCACATT
The DNA here is from genome assembly GCA_038501795.1 of Pseudopleuronectes americanus. Classification (NCBI taxonomy): domain Eukaryota; kingdom Metazoa; phylum Chordata; class Actinopteri; order Pleuronectiformes; family Pleuronectidae; genus Pseudopleuronectes; species Pseudopleuronectes americanus. The sequence goes on along the minus strand of JBAMIH010000354.1, from coordinate 5,406 downwards.
CACATTAAAAGACAACTCTCATTACACGTACAGGTGAGAAATATACGTGTATATATTGTAAGGATCAGTAGCATATTGTAATACAGACAGAAAACCTAAAAGGAAAAAAAGGTTATTTAAGTAACTGACCTTGTGCAAAATTGGACGGACCAAAAGAGAAGGTGCTGGGAGCTGCAGCCTGCATGGAGCAGTTACTCTTGCCAGACACACTGGGGGTCTGGGTCCAGGGATGGGATGGTGGCGGAGCTAGTGGGGATGGCTCCTCCAACCGGAAGGTTTACAGCTGAAAAATGAAAAGCACATTCACATTAAAAGACAAATCTCATTACACGTACAGGTGAGAAATATACGTTTATTTTGTAAGGATCAGTAGCATATTGTAGTACAGACAGAAAACCTAAAAGGAAAAAAAGGTTATTTAAGTAACTGACCTTGTGCAAAATTGGACGGACCAAAAGAGAAGGTGCTGGGAGCTGCAGCCTGCATGGAGCAGTTACTCTTGCCAGACACACTGGGGGTTCTGGGTCCGGGATGGGATGGTGATGGAGCTAGTGGGGATGGCTCCTCCAACCGGAAGGTTTACAGCTGAAAAATGAAAAGCACATTCACATTAAAAGACAACTCTCATTACACGTACAGGTGAGAAATATACGTGTATATATTGTAAGGATCAGTAGCATATTGTAATACAGACAGAAAACCTAAAAGGAAAAAAAGGTTATTTAAGTAACTGACCTTGTGCAAAATTGGACGGACCAAAAGAGAAGGTGCTGGGAGCTGCAGCCTGCATGGAGCAGTTACTGTTGAAATAATCATTTTCATTATTATTGGAACTTATTACTACAAAAATGTTGGGGTAATTATCTTGTTTCCATTGGAAACAATAGCAAAAGTCCAGATTTTGAACAACAAAATAATTGCCAGCAATCTTTGCAATAATTATTATTATATATATTGTTTTTATGGTACCATCACTAATAAACTTCGGTGTATTGATACCAAATCAATCAGAGCATCTCTGATAATGTTGCATCAGTACCTTTGAGATAGGGCTGGGTCTACTTTAGATCGTTGAGGTGATTGCCTTGTGGGCTGTGGGATTAAAACAAGAACATAATTAGCATCAGAGAATGTGTTAGACACAAATAAGTCATATTTAGTATGTAGGAACAATGTTGTTGACAGAAACGCAGCATTATTTGCCTGACCGTTTCAATTGGGGTCATGTCCACATCTTGTCCTACTTCTCCAGTTGTTGAAGTAGGACAGAAGGACACCGAGCGGTTTCCTGACACTGAGGCTGCAGCAGGAACCATCATCTTCTGCACCGGTGGGAGGGCAGAAACCATCTGAATTCAAGAGGGGGAGATTAAAATCATAACGACCAAAGGTGATTCCTTTTCTTAATAGTCAACACCATATTATTAGTATTGGGATGTAGCTTCAACATAACAAACAGCCAGAGTGGTTAATTCATCAGAAGCTTCTCACACTACATTGGGATTTGGAATAACAAATATTTGTATCTACCCATTTCCTTTTTGGCTCGGAATGTGAAGCATCTAGGTTTGTGCCATCCACAGACTAAAGAGAAAAAAAGACAACAGGACATTTTTGTTGGATATAACTGATCAAATTAATTCAGGTAGTTGGCCATCATCATCACATTTCATTTAAGAATATTAGTGACCTGCTTTCATGGGGTGTTAATGTTCACAATACATGGAAGTATATTAAAAGTACTTACTGGTGACAGGGGAATTGAGACTCTTATTGGGATTTTCTTGGCATCCTACAGATGAGGAAAAAAACAAATGAAATATTTTAAGAAAACATCATTATCAAGGAAAATACTAAAATGTTATGAAGCTAAGTTGACATTAACAAAATAGCACACCACTGATGCAGCTTAAATCAAGTTTGATCTGCAGAGATTTGGTATGTTCATCCATGCGTGTGTAAACTTACAGCCACTGGGCGTGACATGCTCTTCAATGCGTTGAGGATGCGTCTGCTTTTGGCACTCGCCCCCCCAAGGGGCTGAGCTCTGGCAGGCTTGGCCGTGATCGCCCTCCTCACAGGGGTCTACAGATCAGACGAGCCCAATCAGTCTCAAGTTTAATTAATAACTTCCAGTCGCTGTTATGTCAGAAATTCATTGCTAACCTACTCAGGGATGACAAACGTATGACATTGAATGTACACAAAGAATGACTATAATTAGCTAATGTTTACTATAAAGGAACTCGACTCAGGTTTTAATGTGTATGGTTCGCACTAGTGTACCTGGAATGGTGTTTCAGGACTCCTGTGAGGGCTCCTGCTTGCCGCTCTCCCACCATACGTGGTCTTCTCAGGGTATAAGGGTGGATATCCAAGATCGCTGGAGTTCAGTGCTGTGCGGTTAAATGTTGACTGCAAGAGAAAGGCTTACATTAGTTAGGGTTTGACCAAATTTCGTTCACTGGGTTATTAAGTAATGGCATCCTCAAACATAAACCCATTAATATATTATACATGAAATAACAATGTACATTTGAACTCTAAAAGATCGTTTCAATATTTCCCATAGATTCTGTCGCAGACCGTGTTTGGCCTATGAATAAACTCCTGAGCTGTGGGGGTGAATAGTCTTAACAGCTGAGAAGGCAGAAGGAAGAGTTAACCAAGCAGCTCGCTACCATGTGCACCTCCAATGATAGTCAGTGCACAGAGGGGGCTGGCGTTGGCTTTCCTGCCTGTCTGCTGAGGTGAGTATAAACCTTCAAGTCCAGTAGGCCTCTGATATGACGGGATTTCTCCCCGGGCTCCATAGTCTTTGTTTCATTATCAATCTGGGGTGGTTGGATTGCTTTTACTAATAAGTATAACCATCCCATAATATTTCATGGGAATGAATATATATTTTTATTATACAATGTCAGACTCACACTAAGGATGAATAGACACCCATATACTCACATTGGAAGACTTTCCAAAAAGGGACGGGTCCAATTGAAGCCTTTTCTGACTGGGCCGGTAAGGCGGAGGCCTAGAGTTTGCCCAGTCCATCTCTCGGGACCAAAGCTTGGGAAGTGATGCTGTTTTTGAAGTGGGGACATCTGAAAAGCAAAAGGAGATTTATCTTAGACCAGTTCGAATTCAGTAAAGAAATCTAGCTTAATCTCCATTCATAGAAGAAATTAAGTCGCAAACCACTAAACACAAGCCTATAATTGGTGACATTTATCAATTATCACTTAAAGCTAATATCAGTAATTTCTTCTGGTTCTGAGGTTGAATTTGCTTTCTTAATGCTGCTTTTCAATCTCAGCCAGTGCAAAGGAATCCTGTTCAAACCAGTCCATCACACAAGAAGTGTGATGAATGCCATTTTCACAGAAAGGTATCCAACAGTGTCATTAAGAGACTCAACAGACTGTAGGTTTTCATTCCAATCAGTCACCTCAGAAGGTGATTTAACATCTATTTAAAAAGGTGCATTAAACAGAAGTTGGAGTGACATCTTTCATGGAACTTTGCTGTTACCTCTGTCAGAGGCGCGGGAGGAGAACCCACTGGTGGTGGAGATGTTATCATCTTTGCGCTGTGAGGAGCTTGTTGAAAAGGGTCCAGGGGCTGAGGAGGTGGAGGGCTGGGGGAGGAGGTTGCTGGTGGCCCCCAGTGTTGGAGAGGAGGCCTCCAGTGGGGCAAAAGGAAGGGGGGAGCGAATATGAGGGGGCAGAGAAAGGACATTCTTCTGAAAATTCCGGGATGCCCGACTGGTTGAGGGCTCTGTGCAGGAGAGGAAAATTACAGTTGAGTATGCTGGTACTGAGGACAATGGAAAAATGAAATTCTCATGCAAGAGCTTTACTATTCCAGATAATCTGGGATGATCCAAGAGACTGAATGATCCCTCACCTGTGTAACTAGTGCTAGGTTCTGGGTAGTAAGGTCCATCAAGACAAGGAGGTCCCAATTCGCTGCCATTGGGAGGAGGAGGAGGCGGCGACTGGCAGTTCTGGCATGTCCCTGGTACAGCACCCCCTTCTTCAGTAGCATCTTTCTTCTTAAAGTATTTCTTCAGGAAGGAAGGAAGGACGTTATTGACTGCGTCTTTCACCCAACGGATGAGGTCTGGCTGCTTCTGATTAAACACACGGGAAAAAGAGGGGCAATTAACAAGGGAATGAAATGAGTAAGATACAGAGATGAAGACAGACAGACAGACAAAACAAAGAACTATAAACTTTCTACATATTTTCTTCATTGTATAACTGTGTATTAAACTAATAAACACTGGAAAACTAATTTAGTGTCAAGATATAGATAATAAATAATGTATTAGAAATTAGTAACTAATCTTGGAAACAAAGTCATGGTTTCTTTACCTTAACCTTCTTGGGGCGTTTTGTGGAGACTCGTACTATTTTCCTCAATGTCTCCTTTTTGCCCCCCCCAGAGCCTCCGCTGCTGGCTGCAGGCGTGCTGAGAGATGGGTAACAAGTGAACAGTAAGTACGACCGAACTTCATAAACTTCACAAAAAGAAGTCAGACATCTGCAAAACGTTTGAACATTTTTGTGATTGTCTTGTTTTTTTCATTTCATTTCATAATCATTGTTGGAACTTATTACTACAAAAAGGTTGGGGAAATGATCTGGTTTCCATTGGAAACGATAGCAGAAGGCCAGATTTTGAACAACAAAATAATTATAAAAGGTGCACAGACGACTTGTTGACATTTAATCTACATTGAGAAAAATTTACATCATTATATATATTGTTTTTATGGTACCATCACTATTGAATTTCGGTGTATTGATACCAAATCAGTCAGAGCATCTCTGATAGTGTTGCATCAGTACCTTGGAGATAGAGCTGGGTCTGCCCTTGGTAGTTGAGCTGATTGCCTTGTGGGCTGTGGGAATAAAACAAGAACATAATTAGCATCAGAGAAGTTAGACACAAATGAGTCATATTTAGTATGTAGGAACAATGTTGTGGCCAGAAACGCAGCATTATGTGCCAGGTGATTCCTTTTCTTAATAGTCAAATGTGTGTAAATCGTCCACTCGGTTTACCTGTTTGCTCTTGGCGAAAGGTTTGTAGAGGATGTGGTATTTCCCGGTACTAATTTTCAATCCACCTATGGACTCCATGGCTCTGTCGAATTAGCGTCACTCAGTGTTTCAGGCCAATCTGGGAACTTTAGACAAGTTCATCCAGGTTAATATGTGGAAATGGCCACTAATGCCATATAATATAAAAGAACACTACAAAGGATTCCTTTAGTGTTCTTTAATATAAAGCCTTGATATGAAAGAACACTTCATAGGCAAATCATTTTTTGTTGTCAGTTTGCTATGATGTCACTGTGTCAGTGGTGTTAGATTCTTTCGATGTCTTAGATGCAGTGGTAAA
>JBAMIH010000353.1:0-19126 GCA_038501795.1 Pseudopleuronectes americanus | reverse complement strand
GGTGCATATACATACAGTAAATTTTTTTATTACATTTTATGCAAGGATGCTGCACAAATGTTGCAATAGGTCAAAACCACCTGAAGCTAATAGTCCAGGCAAAGAAACTCAATTTGGAGCCAAAAATCTAATTAATTAAAGAGTTTTTTTCAGCATAGATCACCTTTTGAAGTGTCCACAACAACATACTAAAAGTCCTAAGAAATCCTAGTTGAGGAATCCGAGATGTGTGCCAATAAGGCCAGGCAACAGTACACCCATATGGGGCTATCTTTTTCCTTTACTACTATCAAAAAGAAACTTCACATAATGAAAGTACCCATGAACAGTAACTTTTTTTGTATTACAAGTTCCTTTGAAAGGAATTTGAATATGCAAATGAGCTATACACTAAGCGAATATGCCCAAAATACACTCAAATAGGCTTAATTTTTTCCTTTACTCATACCACAACAAAACTTTACATGGTAAAAGTATACATGAAAAGTAATTTTTTTTAGTGTATTTTGTGCATATTTGATTAGTGTATAGCTCATTTGCATATTAAAATTCATTTTATACTGAAAGGGACGACTTGACTGCCCCTGGTGGCTGGCTGCAGTATAGGTTCTTAACTCTGCCTCCTCCATGTTAGTGGATGGTGTCAAACAAACAAACAAACAATGGGTATAAGTGGAGAGGCATTGTCAATCTTTAAACATCTGTCCAGCTGTTATGTGACATTGTCGGAGACTGAACCACAACAGGGAAGTCAAATCAAAACAACGAGCTGAAAGATGCTAAAATGCTGAGAGATGATTCAAAAATACTGTTATTAAAATAAGCTAATAAATGTGATTTTCTTCCATTTGAAAAATAAAGGTGCTGGCTGCTGATTAAAAACATTCAACCAGCAGCCAGCACCTGGTAAGATGGTCCATGTAAACTGGCATCATGTTGAAAGTTTGTACACTATGACTATACATGGCTAAGTTCATCTTCCAGCTACAAAGGGATAAACTGGGATGAGGTGGGTTTATCCTTTATTCCAGTCGCAGCTGATCTCCTTTCCATTTCTACATCTTCCCCCAACTACAGCCAAGTATTTCTGCTCTGCCCTCTGTTTGTCTAACAATGAACTCTATTAACCTCCGGTCGTCTTCCCTGTCGACAGCAGTTCACAGTATTTTTCAATTTCTGTGCAAACAACCTTGTGTGTTCAAACTAAATCTTCCAACATGGCACTCAGCGACCCAGAGATCGCGTCTGACCATGTTCTGCTTTAGCTGTTGAGAAGAAATACAACTAAAGTACAAATATAAGAGACTCACAATGAGAAATGCAACAAGGTAACGCAGCATCGATTTCTGGTCTATTGGAGCTTCTCTCTGCAGGAAAAGGAAAAATAAACCGAATCATCGAAGATCATTATGATTTTTGAACAATGTCCCCTTAATAGAAGCTAATAAAATGTCGCCATCAAATAAAAATGATTTCATGAACACAACTCAAAAGATAACTGGTTGTGTTTTTGACATTAAACGTGGTTCTGTCCAAAGTAAGGCGACAGATTATGGGATGTTTGTGTCTAATAAGGGAGATATCTTTATCCTGAACCACATGTCTTACATGGAAAGCCTGCTGATATTAAGATATTTATCTTATTTTACTGACTAAAAAATAAATAAAATAAGATGTGTATTATTTATGAATACAACATTTATTTTCTTAAATTTAGTTGATGTGTTTTCTTTTTATTTATAGTTATTTGAAAATATATATTTTTCGGGTTGACAATAGGTCCAATCTCTTTAGATAAATTTGCTTTTGTTTCTTTGCAGGATTACACAAAATTGTGAAATTCTTTAACATGGTCGTCTTTCAAGATTTTCGCTGATCTCTCAGAGAATCAGTCATGGATCTTGATAAAAAAAAGAATTATGTTTCTATTGCGGCGTATTTTTATATACTCTAAGTACTTAAAGACAATTCCATCTGTATTATATGTGATACAACAAATGACGCGTATCACAAATACTGGTAAATATCTGTTGTTGCTTTGTTGTTGCGATATTTGTTGTTTGGGAAATGCAGCTGACCATTAGCAGCTGTGGTAGTGCAATACATTTGCAGTGTGAAGTTGTTTTGGATCATTGGAGTTTTATTATTATTACTCAAATTGTTGTAGTGTTATTATCATTTAAAGCATTATTAAAGTTTTTAGTTTTTTTTATAACTTTGACTATTCATGTCCCTCTCTTTAAGTTACCATAGCAACGTCTCATGTTACGGTACTGGTTAGAAGGAACGAGTGGAAATAGATCCGACGAAGACCTTTTTCTGAGTTTTGTCTTTGCTTTGCCGTCCTCACACATTTTCCCTATTGATTCAAAACCATTCTATTCTCACTGGGAGACACTGGGAGTCTCACTGGGAGACACTGTTCCTGGTTTTTTTCTATATCAGGTATCTGATGTTGTTTTTTTGCTCAGACCTGTGGATCTGTGTGACAGCAGCTTGTTGTGCTGCTGCCTAGTGGACAGAAAAAAGAAACACACGCTGGTTTAATCAGTCTTTCATTTATTTTTTTGATTCTCATGAACACGGAGTCCCAAATGGCAGCGGACCCACATTCAGTTAAATTCATTCCTGTGGTTCTGTGTCCCCAGGTGCAGCAGCAGGAACCAGTAGCCATGCTGTCACTGGACGAGCCGCTGGACTTGAAGCTTCCCTCGGGACGGACGCACGTCCCAGTGAGACTGGGAAAGAGGGCTTGTCCTTCGTCCATCTGCGCACCGCTCAGCTCCACACGACCACGCCTGCTGTGTTCCACCTTCCCTTCACCGCCCTCCTCCCCAGGTGAGAACTAACCAGGGGATTTCATAAGCCATGTTCCAACTTCAGGATTCGTCCCCTGGAACTTTTGAATCTGCGTTTCTACAGCAGTTACTTTGGTTTGAATAAAGTTCCCGGTACAAAAGTCCCTGCAGGATTTTACAAAAGCACCAGAACCTTTGGGGGAGGGGCTTGTACCCCAGCATTGTAGTTTTTTTTTAAAGCCAGAAGAAAAACTCCGACAGACTTCCTGAGTATCTCTTTTATAATCAGAGGGAATTGCAAACCATCTAAAGCAGAGGTCTTCAACAGGGGGTCCGCGACCCCTAGGGGGTCCGCGGAGGTACTGCAGGGGGGTCACGAAATGCTTGGTTGATTAGACAATTTTGATTAGATCATTTTTTTTGTACCCAATTTTTTCCCACAAATTCAATGTCTTCAAATACACATTAACATGTATCCAACATATTGAGAGGCTGATTCAAACCTCTGTGTGACAACCTCCATCCGTCCAAGGTTAGATAAGTTGTGTGCTACCCATCAGGGTCCGACATCTCACTAATGTGGGAGTATGTGTGGCATCCATAGATGGCTTGAGGATTTCCTGTCGCTTCTACATGTATGTTTAAAATAAAAACATGAAGCTGTGAATTACTTTAAAAGCTCAGTGTTGTATGAAAGATGTATGTATATAAATGGGTAATATTTGAATAGCTTAGTATTGAATGCACAATAACAGGGTAGCTATTATATACATGGCACTAGGCCCAGTTTAATATAAAACACAATTTTAAACAATGTATATAGTAGGGGGTCCCTGCTCCATCTCTCCACCAGTTTGGGGGCCTTGGCCTGAAAAACGTTGAAGACCACTGATCTAAAGTCAAAGTTTATTTAAATATTGGCCCACTTCTTTATCGCTGCAGCTCCCCTCACACACGGACACGTCTTGGCTGATGCCATGTTTCACCGAGCCATACATGTGATAACTGCAATAGCATAATAAGTGGATTGTCTCTTCTCACTTTCCCAGTAATTTAATATTGTAAATCCAATGAATGGTCGTCCTGACATAGACATACATTGTCCCCAGAGTGTGATAACAGGAGCAGCATGACACTGATATAAAGTGTCCTCAAAGACACCCACCCCCCACCCCCACACACACACACACACACACACACACACTTCACCCCATGTCCTCTGTGACCAGATAACATCACACTTCAAGTTTCTCATTAAGTGCTTCACCTATATATATTTTCTTTGTGTTAATTAATGTGTATTACCCTTGTGCGCCTCCTGTGTGGTTCTCTGATTCTGTATCGAAACACCGGTTCTTAACAAATATGAATAAATATTCTTTATTTTAGCAATGGCGCAAATGACTGAGTGACATTTAGAAGAGCAAAATGTGCAAAATGTTGGTTAAAATGTCTCAATAATAGACTGAATAGAAAGATGGACAACATGAAGTCGTGAAGCAGTATCATCTTGACTGCCCCCTGGTGGCGGCTAGCTGCAGTATAGGTCATAAACATATCAGAGACGCTTGGCTTCATTTCTGTTCAACAGGAAGAAGTTTAGCCACGTCCATGTTTTCATACAGTCTATGGTCCAAATATACATCAGGTACATTCTTTTGCAGTACCTACAGTTCATGATCGCTAACAAACCTTTAAATAAAACTACAGGATCCACAAAAAGGTTTTAACAATCCAATCACATCTCCTCTAATCCCCCACGTAGATTCCCAGTCTCCCTCTCATGAACGACCCGGGTCCTGCTTCACTCCTCCGGCCATGGACCTCAGCCTGTCCCCGTCCTCCCGCCACGCCTCCTCCCTCTCCCCATCTCCTTCCTCCCCCTACTCCCCATCCCCCTCCTCCCCCCTGGAGTCCCCTCACAGCAGCCACAGCCCCCAGCCTCACGTGTTCTCTCGGGTGAGTCCAATGTTTAATGTTTTGTCCAATCCTGGGCGTTTTGTGCAAAATGTTGTTCTGCTCAGTAGCTACAGTATGTGGATTTAGAGTTCTAATTGGATCTGTGTATGAGTGGCAGGATTGTGTCGGGGGCCACAATCGGATCCTTACAGTAGTTGTTGCTTGTTTGTACAGTGTAAGGTTAATAAGTGTAAATCAGTCTAACTTTTTATTTGCAGTGTAGACATGTGAGGAAAATGATGAATCGACCTTTGCATTTTAATAAAGTAGAGATTATTTCCCTATCAGTCAGCTTCCTCATCAAGATCCAATCACATGAGGACAGCTCTAAGTTCCTCAGTCCACACCTATATCAATTGTGTTTGCAATGACTAAATTATGAGGAGGAGCAGGGTGAGGAAGATGAGTGGAATATTACCACAGATTGTCTGGAGAAACAGACTCTGATATATGCGTTCTCACATACAGCCCTTCTGGAAAAGCAGCTACACAAACTTGTCTCTTGATCACTCCAGTTCAAAAGCTATGGGGAAAAAATGAAATGATTGTGTAGCAAGTGTTTGAACAGAGGCCATTAGAGATAATTTGAAATAAGTTCACCATTGACAGCCTCATAAGGTAACGTAACTGGGTCCAATTTCAAAATCCACATTCTCTTGTCATTGTTGTGCGTTTTTCCTCAGATACAAAATGCTGATTCACATCCGCACGCACACCAACGAGAAGCCGCACCATTGTCCCACCTGTAACAAGAGCTTCTCACGCCTGGAGAACCTGAAGATCCACACCCGCTCACACACAGGTGAGTCCACAGTCACACAAAGGGAGGAGGACGGCACAGGACCAACTTCCTCTAGATCAGGGGTATTCAACTAAAAATTAAAGAGGTCCGGTTAGAGAACATTTCTTGAAGCAAAGGTTCGGAAGATCATAATGTCTAACTATTTAGTGTGATATATATTTAAGTAGCCTAGTAGTTGTATCACTACCTGACTGTCAAATCAAAGGAATTCAGTACGATTCAAAACCTTTTTGACAATATTTATTGTCATGTAAAGTAGAACTGAACATATATGTATGATTGCAGATATGGTCATTATCTAAATAAAAATAGGGCTGCATTTCAAAATAAGAGAAAATAAATAAAATGTGAAAATTGTGCATGTTCAAATAAAAGGGCTTAACTTCAGAGCAAAAGCAATAATTTAAATTGTTCTGTTTCACATCTTGACTTAAAAGTCTCAACCAATTTTACAGATAATAAATCTCAACACATCTTAAGAATTGAACAGTTTTAATATCACTTTCATTAATTATATCCCATCCCCCCCCCTCCCCCCCTACACACTTTTTTCGTCCTCTTTTCATGTGTAACTTGAACAGGATGAGAGTCAGCCAACACCCCTGCATTCATTATTGTGTACACTCCACACAGCGGCTCAGTGACCTTTTGAGAGCACACGGATCCTGTTCAGTGTTGTTGGTTATTGGTGGTTTTTCTCGCCCCGTCTGTCGGCTGGTTTTTGGTGTAGATCCAGATCATCTGTAACGTTTCAACATTGTCCTTGATTTCTCAGATAATTCCTGGGCCTTGATGAAAACAATTCTGGCTTATTTAGGGGACTGATGTTTATGTGTGTGAGAACCCTTGAGGGTCATGTGGTGAAAAGACCAAAATCAGGCCTGAAATCAAACCAAGTCGAGCCAACTACCCCAACAGAAACATGGTGATACCGAACCACATCGTTTCAATCGTCTAATGATAGACACATTGTACACACAAACAACTAATTATGAAACTTTTGCAGAAAGCTTGTGGCTCCGGGTCTTGGACCAATGAATCAGCCATTCTTACTTTGCCATTCTTACATACTTCTTCTAACCAGTTGCAACGCCCTGTCATGGAGTTTTATCATGCCCCTACTCACAATGTTTATGTAAACAAATATTGTTCACACCGTGTCTCTTAGCCTCTTCAGTGACACCTCTTCAGACTTTCTCTGGATTTGTTTGTATTAATACTGTGATCAAATAATCCATTGATTGAATCTCTCCCTTTTTCCCAGGAGAAAAACCCTACATCTGCCCTTATGAAGGCTGCAGCAAACGTTACTCCAACTCCAGCGACCGCTTCAAACACACCCGCACCCACTACGTTGACAAGCCTTACTACTGCAAGATGGCAGGCTGCTTGAAGCGCTACACAGATCCCAGCTCGCTACGCAAGCACATCAAGGCCCACGGGCATTTTGTGGCCCAGGAGCAAGGAGCAAGGCTGGGGTCGGGACTGGGCCTGCTCGGGCACCAGAGCGCTGCAGAACTGCCCTCTGTAGGCGGAGCCCACATCATCATACCCAGGGCTGCTGCAGCTCTTCTCGGGGGTCTCGGAACCTCTTTGCCTCTCTCCGCTTTCTGCCATGCCAGAGCCCTGGGCCACCACGGGGCACCACTCTTCTCTGTTGGAGGAGGCAGCAGCATGGGGCCTCTCGGGCTCTCAGACTCCCCTCTGTTGCACTTTGGACTATCGGCGGCTTCGATGTTAGGGCTGGGAGTTCTGGGAGGTCTGGGACGGATCGTGGGGAAGGAGATGGAAGGCGAAGAACAAGAGGATGAAGGAGACTTTGGGGAGGTGTTGAACCTGTCTGCAGGGGTAGCGACGAGACGTAATGACGCTCTTTCCTGGGTGGTTGTCCCCCCGAGGGCGCTCCTACTCAAACCAGCTGTGGTCAGCTAAGAGGTGCACTCTGCAATTCCAAAAGAACCAGGGAGTGTTTATTTGTGGTTTTCTTTGTCTGTGTCTGTGTGCATATGTCAGGACGTGTGTTTTCTCTACAGAAATACATAAGAAAAAAAGTCAACGTGAACAAAACCAAACACACTCGGTGTCTGGTTGCACACAATATTCTTGCACCACGCATGTTTCAGTTGTCTCACAACGAAAAGGGTAACTTCACCCAAATTACTGAAAACTTGTATGATTCAGTCCTGCAGAAGCATTTTTACCTCCTGAGCTTTTCAAGTATCCTTCTAAGATGAAGATGTACAATCTTTCATGGTCGCCAGAGGATAAATCCAACTCACTTTTTCCTGTGCTATAATAAGGGCCACCGGTCAACAACGTTAGTCCAAATTAGCAAATGTTAGCGCGCTAATTTGTTAGAGAAAACATATATACCTGTAAACCTTATATTGGCATTGTCACTATGAGCATGTAAGCATGCTCATGTTAGCATTTAGCTTAAAGTGACCATGCTAACATGCTATATTAAACATTGTACATTTAACAATCATCTTTTTAGCATCTTCACTGTGATGTTAGCATTTAGCACAATGCGCCACTGGGCCTACAGCCAACAGCCGCTAGCGTAGCTGCAGTGTTAAGAACAATATATTTAACGATATCCATTACAATCCATTACCTGGAGGTGGTTGCAGATGTTTTAGAGGAAGATGTCTCAAAAACTCAGGAGATAAAACATCTTTCTGCGTGGTCTGTTTCCAGAAAAGTGAGGAAAACATGTTTGATTTGGGGGCAACTGAACCTTTCATATTTCTTGATCCATCCATATCATCTCGTTCATCTTTGTGATCAATAAGTATTTTCACGGATGATAATCAATTCTATGAGATTAACTGGACCAGCTGCACAAATCATTATTGTCCTTGTTATTTTTTTGACAACCCCCACTCACTGCTTCACACTGAGTACACAGATACATAGCAGCAGGATTATGGGGCGCACTGGGAGATACAGTCCATGATGTACAGTTAATAAACACATGTGGGAGACTTCTTCATGATCGGCCTGTGCTACAGCCATTTATACGTTTCCCTCAGGCAAAGAGTTTGTGCAATTAAGGGGTTGAAATTAAAAATATGATTTTTTTTAAAGAGATTCGGAAAATTACGACATTTTATGTACGTGTAGGTCTAGTTGGTCGTCTACTTACAATATTAAGTCTATTTAAGTTATTCAGAATCAAACCCTCTACGTTCTGACTCGTAGTTCGATCTTTTAAAGACGTTCCCAGTGGATTTAATCCGACATGTGCAATATGAATATAAATAACAACCTTATTGCTTTGACTCACAAAAGCTCCAGCAAACATTTGAATTTCCCCCTTTGGGGGAACGCTATATCTCCTGAGGCCTATTGCCATACGTATGGATTCATGACACAGTTATCTCTCTGGGTTACTGATGGTTAAATGATGTCAGCTCTCAGCCGTGGTGTTTTGTCTTGACTCAGAGACCTTGACACAGAAGAGATGTGGGACATTAACTGTGTTAACGTGACAAAAAGTTGACCATGTGATTTTTCAAGTCGCAAGACGAAAGAACGAGAAAAAGACTGTATTGACGTAACTGAATGTAGGTTTGAGTTGAACTCCTTCGCTTGCAGTTTATTGTAGCTTACTCCTTGCTCTGCCTATCAGTACAAAGACAATGATCTGGATAAGGTCAGCCATCACTTTCAGACAAAATGAACTGAAGAACACATTAAACCAGGAACAACCTAGACAAAGGTGTGTATTAGGAAGTAATGGGTACACATTTGCTTTTGATAGTTTTCTAAACACAAAAAAGTACAAGAAGAAGCCAAACGATGGTTCGAAGAGTATTTTGGAAGGGGACATGTTTGACAATGGCCACAAGTGGCCTGTTTCTGTATTGTTTTATCTTGTATTCATTGTTTGCACATTGATTTATCCTAATCAGTATTTCTAAAGTGTCCAAGTGCCTCGTGTTTCAAGTGAAATATATCACACGTTATATTGAAAAACATATTTACGCAAATGTAAAGTGTATGAATCTACTTTTCATTACATTTTAGAGATCTGAATTTTAATATGTTGACAACAGATGTGATTTGCACATCAGGGCCGCTGCAACACTTTTTAAAGACGTCACCGGTGTTGACTTTCACGACGACTCTGTGAAAATAAACACCAACAAATGAAAGAAAATCTGCTTCTGTCTCCTGTTGTTTTTGACAGCTAAACACCTGAACAACACTTGACGAGCAGCAACAGCATATTCCAGAATATGACCTTATATTATGCAGTCAATGAGAACCGGATTATTGAGCGTGTTCTATTTTAAATGTGAAACTTTCTGTTGAACAGGATTCTTATCTTTTATATTGTGTCTCTCTTTCTCCCATGAGTGTTTTTCATGTGTGTATTCAAGAGCTTGATCCGTGTTTGATTCCTGGTCGACTGTGTAAACTTTGGACGTGACGGACAGCGTCAACATAGAACCTGTAGCTGGGAGACCAGGACGGTAGGAACGTTGTTTTACATATCTGTATTTTTTAGATCTGCTATTCACGTACAAACATGTGCCTGCTGTCACGTGGTGCAGTTGTTAGGTGGGGCATT
Organism: Pseudopleuronectes americanus; assembly: GCA_038501795.1. Lineage (NCBI taxonomy): Eukaryota > Metazoa > Chordata > Actinopteri > Pleuronectiformes > Pleuronectidae > Pseudopleuronectes > Pseudopleuronectes americanus. Next base: position 8,988 of record JBAMIH010000353.1, on the reverse strand, counting down.
CATGCTCACAAGTAAGGAAACTGTTGGACAGATAGTAAATACAGATGAGGAAACTGAAGTAGAATCGTCTCAGCACAGTGACCGTGACGGAGCCGCCGCATCGATACACACATGCTGGGTCAGTGTCAATAGTGGTCATCTGTCAAATGGGCTATACAAATGATAAATGATTTACACAAGCGAGGTAATGAAAGAATAGTTTTATAATCGCATTATAACTGATAACACTGATTGGCTTATGTGTTTGGTCATAACAAATAACTGACTTACATTGGATGTGTGAAATATTTTATCAAGTGTTTGTCATTGTCTGCTCATAAAGAACAGTTTAGGTCTATTGTGTGACTTCCCCCTGCCACAAATTTTTTTTTGAAATAGAGACCTCCAGGCAGCACAGTGGGAGAGCTGAGGTAGTTTTGATTTAAAGCAGAAGCATAAACCTGAAGTTCCAGTCTTTCGTGACTCTGTTGGTCAATGTGAGATACAAGGTGAGCTCGGGAAACACTCGCCCTTCCTGTTTCCTCAGACGTCAGAGGTCGCAGAGTTTTATGTCACACACTCCTCCTCCCCCATCTCTGCTTCCATCCCTCCCTTCATCCTCCCCCTCTCTCTAAGTGAGTCGCTACAGGGAGCAGGACGTGCGCATAGCCACACGACCGGCTCACCCGGATTGAATGGCTCAAGCAAAGTTCACGAAATAAGGACGAATTAAGGGAATAGGGAGGGAAGAAAAGAAGACTCACACGAGTCATGGGGAATGGAAGAGGTGTCTCAGGTGCTAATGGCCTTAAAAGGTAAGAACTTCTCTATTCCTTCAAAGTAAAACGTTTAGTCCCGATCAATTGGATTTAGTTTAGACACTAAAAACCTTTCAGATGACGATTGATGTTGAATAATCATTAGGTCGATTCCATCAGCATCCACACAGTTGTCTTTATTATATCGATTTCAATCATTTAAGCTCGTTCAGGACATTAATGGCCCTTTTTTTGTATGATTTCTAAACCATTTATACTTTGTATTTAAAAAAAAACAGTTTTAAAGTTATTCTCTCATTCAGATTTATATTCTTTCAAACAGCCTCCCTATCTTTTCTGCAGGAAATGCATTTTCTAGTGAGGAATAATAATGATGATAATAATGCAATGCCTTTTCAAATAAAATAAGAAATAAATATTTGGCATGCTAGTAATGATATTGATATAAAAACGTAACGTAATTATTTTGGGCCATTGTGAAACTGTCCGAGCTTTTCACTCCCGCTTTATCTCCTACGTCTCTCAGACGATCACATTTTTTAGCTCACTGTTTACAACTCTTAACTTTTATTATCATGGTTTATGTTTTATATCAGACTTTGAACTTATCATCATCAGCCGTTCTCTCTGTCTGCTACAGTTATCAGATGAACAGGCACATTACGTCACCAGGGTTTTTAGTCTCCGCCCTGGTGTTTAGGGGAGGGTGCTCTCGGTCTTTCGCTCTCTGTCTCTCTATCTCTCTCTCTCTCGGCCTCTCTCTCTCTCTCTCTCTCTTGGTCTCTCTCTCTCCTCCTCCCACCCTCCCTCTCTCACTCTCAGTCTCTCTCTCTCTCTCTCTCTCTCCCTCTCGGTCTCTCTCTCTCCTCCTCCTCCCACCCTCCCTCTCTCTCTCTCCCTCTCTCTCTCGGCCTCAAGAAAATCCTTTGAAATTTGCCACAAATGTTCACTTAGATTCACGTTTACTCCGGCTCATTTACTGTTATTTTGTTGTTGATTAATGAGAATTGTTCCTATCAAATAAACAAATAAATGAAATGAAAATTTACCTTTCAAGTAATTTATCTACAGAATTCAAGAAAAGTTCCAATACAGATTCAATCAAATTGTAAACAAAGATAATCAGTGTGATCAATTGTGGCATGTTTGCAAGTTAATAGATTACCATTGTTTTGCGGATGTACGAATCATTGCTGCTGATCCATAACTATTGGATAACTATAACATTATTATCTGGGAAATATTTGTTGTTATTAAACTATGTATGGCCTGACGTCATTCATCATTACATAACAACTGTCAATCATGATGTTTCACTATGTTTAAGTCAAATAACTTAATACAAACATGAAAACCTGAACATAATCTGTGCGATAAGAATTACCTGAAGTGACAGAAGCCATCTATGAGAAATGTTATTTAACGTTCTCATCATCATATATGTATGGTTGATATTAGGTTAAAAACATAATTGTGATTTTGATTTCAGCCATGTTTCCCAGCATGTTAACTGTACAGCGGTTTATATGGTTGGTCTGTGTAATGTTAGAGTCTTATCTGTGTCTCTCTCCTCTTTACAGTCATGTTGTGAAGATCCTGATTCCTCGGAAGAAGCCTTTGTTTCACCTCTGGTTCAAGATCCTGCTTGGCCTGGTGTTCCTCATCTCGTGCTACGCTCTGTACAGTGGATCTCTGACATGGAGGACCTCTCCACTAGAAGGGCATTACCACAGGCTCCTTAATTGGACCAATCTGTTTGCAGTCCGGTTTTCTGACAAAATTCATCCAGTTAATTTAAGTGAAATCGAAGAAACCACCCAATCCCACACTGTACTTCCTACAACACGTCCTACAACACTTCCTACAACACTTCCTACAACACTTTCTACAACACTTCCTACTGCAGCACCTACAGGAGCTCTGTACCACCAAGCCTACGCACGCAACTACCACTTCATTATGAATAACCCAGAGGTGTGCAAAACCAAAACCCCTTTCCTGATCCTGATGGTTCCGGTAGCACCAGGTAACTTACCAGCCCGGGATGCCATCCGGCAGACATGGGGCAACCTCAGCCTGGTTCAGGGGGAAGTGGTGGTAACTCTCTTCATGCTTGGACTCTCTAAAGAAGCTGATGTGCAGCAGCAAGAGAAGCTCCAACAGGAGAACCTTCAGCACCACGACCTGATCCAGAGTAACTTCATGGACACCTACCTCAATCTGACTATCAAAACCATGGTGATCATGGACTGGCTGGCTACCTTCTGCCCTACAGCAGCGTACGGCATGAAAATTGACTCAGACATGTTCTTGAACATTGACAATCTGGTGATTATGCTGAGCAGGCCGGGTATACCCCAGGAGAACTACCTGACAGGGATGCTTATGTGGAACATTCCAGTTATCCGTTCATTGGACTCCAAGTGGTATGTCCCTAAGGAGATGTATCCAGACCCCATGTACCCGACCTACGCCCGGGGCATGGGATACGTCTTCTCCAATGATCTTCCAAGGAAATTATGTGGACATCTCAATATCAATAAAGCCGTTCAACATTGAGGACGCCTACATTGGCATGTGCATGAAAAAGATAGGATCCAAACCCACATCACCACCAGATCCCTCCCAGTTCAAGGCGTCTATGTCGAAATACAACCGCTGCGAATTTTCAAAGATCATCACCTACATTCTCGGTTCTGCTCAAGAGTTGATAAAATACTGGACAGACTTGAAAAGACCTGAGCCACCTTGTTAGGACACTGACTACTACGAATACAAGTAAATCATTTGACTTGAAGAGGTGGGCTGACAGAGTTCTGGGAATTGACCTTATTTATAGATTTATTTTACCTTCGTTCAGAATGTGAATGAGCCAATTGTGAGTCAATTCAGTAGTTTCCGAACAACTGCACGAAATAAATACGAGCATTTATTTGCTTTGTTGAATTTAAAACTCCCAAAAAACTTTATGAAGGATAGGTGTGTTTGGAAAGGTTTTGTTTCTGATAGAAATGGGTGGAAGTGGAAATGTAATCAGGGTTATTGGCGCCCTGAGGATCTTTTTGATGAGAGGGTTTCTGTATTGTTTATCCTGTAGTTGTATGCACTATACATTTGTATTCATCTTTATGCAATGATGCTGCACAAATGATGCCATTGGTACATTTTTTGGATATGTTGAATATTACAATTATTTACTCTCAGGTAACCTTTTAAGTGAAAGAAGCTATTGGCAACTGACAGAAGTTATCTTTTTCCATTTAGTTTTGCACACTAATGTATGTTTTTAAATGATAGCAATAAAACAAACTACTAAGGAATCCTTTAAAAAATGTTGGAAAAGAAGGTGAATGACTCATTAAGTTAATATTTGTCTGTGTGTGCTACTGCTCTTCGTTCCCCTCTTATCTCACCTATAACTGGTTCTAATATGAGGTGGACCTGACCTGGGAATTTCAGCTGAAGTTTGGGACGTTTGGGTCGGCTGTTTTTTAAATTTATAATGTGTTGAGTTTTATATTGGTGTGAATAAAGCTCATGTCTCAGGTGGTTTCAATGGTTTTCTGATTTGAGTTATTTAATCCCCAGTGGGCTGTTCATCGATGGGCCTTATTACAACAGTTTGGGTTCCACTTTTACTACAATTTTCTTGAAGGGTTCAGGAAGTCAAAAGTCCAAGATAGATGGAGTCTAGATCCTCTCGACACTGTTTTAGTGAATAAACTCGTACATTTCTTTACTGGTCGAACCCGATAGTCCAGATTCCTGTGAATGGGAAGGGCTTGCAGGCAGGGAGTCTATTTGTGGTTTGGCAAGAAGCCTGAAATATCGCTTCAGGGTTTTTACTGCAGAACAAGAAAACAACGCAGTGCAGACGTCTGTTAAAGGTAAGTTAGAAAAGGTGGGGTTGCTTAATTAATTCCCCTCATTCTTGATTTATGATGGATTCAAGATGATTGTTATTTAGGTTCTAATTAGAGAAATATTGCCTCGCCGATGGTTTTTGGTTTGTATGTGACATTACACTTCCCATGAAATGTTTCTGTGGTTTGAGGTTAGGTAGGTGATGGCATCATGACTGTGGATCCCCCAACTCTCTGGACTCACTGGCTGTCGTCGCGCCACAGATCAGCTGTGTGTCGGTTACTGGCGGTGGAGTTGCAGGTGTATACCCTGCATCCCCTTCAAGAACAAGTTTGTTTATGCACTAAAGTTAATGTCAGGACTCTGCGGTACGAAGATGCCCAACTGCCTCTTTGTGTATATTAATTTCTTGTAACATTCAGCCTTTAACAGAAATTGCCAAAAAATAAGAGTATGACAGGAACGTGTTGCAGTAACTTTGGCAGTAAGGGAGACTTGCCTTTTTTAAATTAAATTAAAAAAGTATTAATGGTTTAGAAATAAAAAAAGGGGGCATTAATGTCCTGAACAAGCTTAAATGATTTAAATGGATACAATAAAGAAATAGTAAAACAACCGTCTGGATGCTAAATCAGCACCTAATGATCATTCAACATTAATCGTCTTCTGAAAGGTTTTTAGTGTCTTAACTAAGAAGTGAGAATTTCTTACCTTTTCAGGCTATTAGCACCTGAGACACTTATTACATTCCCCATGACTCGTGTGAGTCTTCCTTCCTTCCTTCCTTCCCTCCCTATTCCCTTAATTCTTCTTTTTTTCGTGAACTTAGCCTGAGCCATTAAATGCAGATGATCCAGTCATGTGAGTCAGGCTTCATGTAGCAGCTCACTTAGAGAGAGGGGTGGAATCAGAGATGGGGGAGTGTGTGAACACTTCCTTTAATATGTTGTCTTTTTCATTTTTGATCCAGTACTACTTGTATTTCAGCTCGGCTGTGTGTCACATTCATGGACAGGAGATCTCGTTGCATTCAAGGTCTTATGAAGAGTCTGGGTTTCGCAGGCCCCCCCAGAACACGTAACCTTGTATGTTATCGGATCAGGACGTTCGGATTACACGTGTTGTGCAATAGTAGTAGATATGACGTTGGCTAATAATCAATAATCATGAAATATGATTATTAAAATAATAAAGATTATTTATCAAAAATAATTAAAAATGATTAAGCTATCAATTTAAGAATAGTAAAATAATTAATTAGAAATGATACGTTACATTAAAAATAGTTAAATAATTAATGAAAACAATACAATTATTAATTAAGAATAATACAATCTGTAGTTATAACTTTGCGTCGCAGGGCACCACCCTTTTCAGGGACCAACAAGTCAATCTTTAATTATCAGTCTCATTTGATAAAAGTAAATTAATAATCTCAAATAGTTAATATAAAAGATTATATAATAGAAGGCGTTTTAAGTTCGAGCATAGGCTATAGTAATCCAGCTGTATTCACATACAAATGCACAAATAATCACAGAATCCAGATACTTTAAGTATAAAAGGATTTATTAAAAAAGGGGAAATAAAGTTAATGTTATTCAATGATTCTTCATTTAACAAACTCCAATATTTCAAAGATGACGACAGCAGCAGCACTTATCACAATTAGAAACACGCATGTAATGCTGATAGTATCTGTGTGTCTGCCTGTCTGTGTGTCTAGGTATGTGTGTGTCTGTGTAACAAAGAGAAAGGGGGGTGGCTATGGCGTAATGAGAAGGTCACGTGGTGACGTCCTCTGGCTGAATTCAAGGGGAAAGTTACACGTAATTTCAAGATGGAGGTCACCTAAGTGAAGCCACGTTGCGTAAGCAAGATGGCTGCCGTTCACGGTCTTTAAACACAGGAGTTTTCAGACAAAGAGATTTTCTTATCTCGTGTTTCTGGCGCCAAACGGCACCGAGATGCATTCAAGCTCTTTTAGTCTAGATTTATCCATGTGAAATGAAATATGTGAAACTAGAGGTCGGGACGTGTGTAAAATCAGGTTTAAAAGAAAGGAGAGAGAGAGAGAGAGAGAGAGGGGAAGAGCAGCGATAGCTCTCAGAACATCGTCTAAAAACAGGTAACAGAAACTTTACTACTCGGTGCCCAAATGGAAGTTGTGCACCGAGTCTTTTATCAGTAAAGTCTCTGCGAATCCTAGTCGAACGTTAACAGTGCTGCCGGAGGCTCTCCGTCACGGCGTGAGGCACTTTAAAACATTTTAAGACGGTAAACAATAGAACCGGAAATGACGTATCGGTCTCGCCGTGTGTTAAACGGACTGAAAGGTAGAGACACGGGGTCTTCAAACAAACACTCAAATAAAAATGACAAAACTACGTATTTAAACATTACTCTGCCCAGACAATAAAGCCTCCTACTGTCAGCACTGGAAACCCTCGTCCTACCTGTTTCTACAGTCAGAGGTTGCAGATGTTTATGTGACACACTCCACCTCCCTATCTCTGCGTCTAGCCCTCCCTCATCCTCCCCCTCACTCTAAGTGAGTTGCTACAGGGAGCAGGACGCACACGTAGCCACACGACTGGATCACCTGTTCTTTATTTCGAGAAAGTTCACGAAATAAAGAAGAATTAAGGGAATAGGGAAGGAAGGAAGGAAGGAAGGAAGGAAGGAAGGAAGGAAGGAAGGAAGGAAGGAAGGAAGGAAGGCTCGTGGGAGTCATGGGGAATGTAGGAAGTTCCTCAGGTGCTAATGGACTAGAAAGGTAAGAACTTTTCTCCTCCTTCAAAGTAAAGCGTTTAGTCCCGGTCACACAAATGCACGCGCTGTATCTGTTTCTGCAGTTTTTCTCTCATTCAAATTTATATTTTTTAAAACAGCATCCCTCTCTTTTCTGCAGGAAATGCATTTCAGAATCAGAATCAGGATTTATTGATTATTGATTTATTGCCAAGTAGGTTTACACCTACCTGGAATTTTCTTTGGTAAAAAAGGTCCATACATTGAACATAAAACATAAATACACAATAAGTACTACAAAAACACAATAAGTACTTCACATAAGAAAGAAATAACTATACCAAAAAAAAAGCCAAAACAAAATAAATACAAGATATCAATTTTCTAGTTAGGAATAATAATAATGCATTTCCTTTTCAAATAAAATAAGAAATAAATCTTTGGCATGTTATTAATGATATTGATATAAAAACTTAACCTAATTATTTTGGGTCATTGTGAAACTGTCTCTCTCTCTCTCTCTCTCTCTCTCTCTCAGTGTCTCCCCACCCCTCTCTCTCTCTCTCGCTCTCTCTCTCTCTCAGTGTCTCCCACCTCTCTCTCTCTCTCTCTCTCTCTCTCTCTCTCTCTCTCTCTCTCTCTCTCTCTCTCTCTCTCTCTCAGTGCATTCTGGGAGTTTTTTGGTAGAGTGGTGGTGAGCTTGTGAGAGTTTGTCGTATTTTCGCAAATTGCTCTAGTTATATTCTAAACTGTGTGTTTGTATGATTGTGTAGTTGTTAGTTGATGTATTGTTAGTGTGTCTGTGACTGTTTGGCGGTGAGTGAGCCGTGTGTTCGCGGCGGGATGGCGTCCTTTGGGCCGCTGTCCTTGTCTCTTAGACACGGAGTGAGGCTGGTCCCAGACCCAGGACGTCTCAGTGGAGCAGGTGTTGTTGGCGGTAGGAGAGCAGGTGGGGTGCGGGAACATCTCCTACGCATCACAGATGAACAAGGCAGTTGTGGTATTTCTTAAGGAGCAGAAGTGTGAGGCCTGGTGATCCAGGATCAGCTCGTCCAGGTGTCCCTCGCTGGCGGTGCCTTCCACCCGGGTCACGGTGTCCGCTGTCCCCCCGTTTATCTCCAACCAGGCGCTGGAGCAAGAACTGAAGCGCTTCGGGAAAATGGCGAGCGGGTTCAGGCCGGTGACTCTGGGGTGTAAGGATCACAAGTTGAAGCACGTACAGTCACTGAGGAGACAGGTGTTTATGTTCCTCAGCTCCACCACCCAGACTCTGGATGTGTCATTCCGGGTCAAGCATGGGGACGGGCTTTGTTAGCGGCCGTTGGCTCTATGGTCTTTGATGGTTGTCAAGGTAACGACGTGGATGCTGTCATGGACGTGGACTCGGACTGTGAAAGCGTGTCAGTTTTAGGAAGCGCTTCACAGAACAGTGATTTTTACTCTCTGGAGGAGATAGATAGTTTCCTAGATGATACATTTGGGAAATGTATTCAGTCAGTAACCACACTACAGAAGGTGGCTGGGCTGAATCTATAAGATGAGAAGAAACTTTACCGTCTAAGAAAATTTGTCAAGGGGGTAAGAAAAGGTTTAAAGGTATCGAACACAAAAATGT
>JBAMIH010000352.1:0-19201 GCA_038501795.1 Pseudopleuronectes americanus | reverse complement strand
TTCCCCCCAACTTAAAGCTATTATTTGACTACAGATGTATACATTAACACGTTTATTAATGACACATCCCCGCGGTGGTGATCAGGAGATGTAGAAGCGGTAACAACATCCAGTTGACACATGACTCTTATGACATCTCACCCAATTTCTACCGCGTCAGCAACAAAGTTAGAGAAATTCTTCTCTGACGCATCACTCAACTTAGTTCATGGATATTCATTCAGTTGTTTTTGTCTAATCGTTTGGCCTGTGTCCCATCAATTAACATGGAGGAGCTAGTTTTAAGACCTATACTTCGGCCTTTAGGAGATACTTTGGCTTCACTTCTGGGTCGCTGTTATGTTGTCCATCTTTATATACAATCTTTGCTTTCATATGAAGCATATCAAGATATAAAATGGCTCGGATTCGTTTTAAAAGGCAAACATATTAATTAATAAAACCTACATTCCCCAAGAACAATCTATACTTTACATTTTGCTCGTTTATGATTCTCTGTAAATAGTTGTAACATTTTCCGACAGTGCTTGAAGGCAGCACCACCTCACTGGTCTTCCGGTGCGCCAGAGGTCGCGCTTCTCATCTTATCTCCCAGATACACAGATCAGCAACAAACCACTGACTGTTGAAGTGAATAACATGGTTCCTTCTCATCTACTGCTATTACACCATGAAGCTCGCTAAGTCCTGCACAAGCATGTGTGGAAAACTATGAACTAAGAGTCTGTGAAAAGACCAGGGCCAAAAGGATCTGGGTCAGAGGTCATAGACTCCTGAATCTTCCTGGGGGGCAGGGGGTGGTTTGGAGCAAAGGTGAAGAGTCAGTGAACACCCCAGGCTCACCAAGGCCATTTCTGTCACATACAGAATATATGGTAGGTTCTCTTTCCTGTTTGGGATGTTCAGTGTATTTTATTAGCCTCTAGTTGAAATAGCAAAATGCTTAAAGGTTCAGTGTTCAGGATGTAGTGACATCTAGTGGTAAAGTTGAAAATTGCAGCTGAGTACTCCTCACCTCTGCCCCCTCTTCCAAACATTAAGGAGAACCTGTGGTTTCATTTGTAGTAAAAACTCAAAAACAGTTTAGTTTGTCTAGTTTGGGCTACTGTAAAACATGGTTGCGTCCATAGAGAGGACCAGCTCCCAAAGTGAAGATATATAATATTTAAATATAAAGGATCCATTTTAGGGTTAAGAAAACCACTGTTCTTACAATTTCAATAAAACACACTAATGAAAACATCACTTGGCTTATTTTTATATATAATTTCTGCCAATAGATCCTTTCACCTAAATCTTAATCACTGGATCTATAATCACATTGGAAAACCTTATTATGTGGAATTATTTATTTATTTACAGTTAAATTAATGGGGATAGTTTTCCCCTATTGATGAAATAGAAAAAGACAACATCAAATCAAATCTTGTCTTTTTCTTGTGGATCTTAATTTGACCTCAACAATCTTATTACTTTAGACAAATATAGATTACTTGAAGGGGACGGAAATAGGAGCATTTTTAAGGCTGCAGAAAAGAGGCTATTTCTCAGAAGCCAAATTTAAGAAGGATGAGAAAACTAAATCTCATATTGATCTTAAAATTGAACTCAGTCCATGTCCAGGAGAAAAAGTCAAGACGATGCAGAGATCTTATTTTTAAATTTCCTTTCCTGTGGGTGGTCCTCGTTGCAGCTGCCCAGTTGTCATAACATTTTAAATGTGGACGTTGCTGCTTGATTCCCATTTAGGCCTCCTGATATTTCTCGTCCCAACCAGTCACCCACTCCCACAGTGTAAGAACCTCTGTGAACCAGGGTGATGCATGTCTCAGACTTGATGTCCTGCTTTACTACATTCCTGGGTCTGCCTGTACAACAGCTGCAGGTTTCGGTGCCCCCAACCACCCCCCCACCCCTACATGCGCCCGCTACCGCTTGTTTACTCACTACAGGAATGTGTTGACCAGTTACAAACCTACAGATCAGTCATGGTGGCTGCACCAGTGTGGCCTGTGTGATTTGATGTAGTGGTGGGTTTGCTTTCATGCCCGTGTTTTGGATCCAGTAATGGCAGGAAAATGATATTTCGTCATGTTAATATTATTATTATTAAGACTGAATGTCATAATATGATGTTTTATTTAAAGTCTCGTCCAGTCTGGAAATAATGTGAAACTCAAACATGATGATATGATTCTGAAAGATGTGACATATGGAGAATAGGTCTTCAAGCCTCCACAGCCTCCACAGAATGATTATTGTGACTTTTAATAAGTTTTGCGTTCATCTGTTAAAGTTATTTATCTATGATTTGTCAAATCAGCCGCCCTAAACAGATGCTTACTGCTTTAATACTCAAGCAAATAACAATTGATGCATATACATACTAGTGTATTAAATTGAAATATATATATTAATTTTAATTCACTGTATGTAACTTTTATATTGTATTGAAATTGGGTAAACAGGCGTATAGCGCCTACCTCAGGCTTATATTCCAAACTGCAAATATCTACTACAGGTTCCACTTTAATGATGCTATTAAATAGTCTGCACGGTTTTATGTGCTGCAAAATTCACTGGGTATAAAATTACATTTTGTTATTTTCATCAATTTTTTGCAACGATTTCCATCAACACTTCTATCGACAATTAACATTATTGCAAAATGTGAAAGGTGGAAAGCTTGATTTAGTAAATTCTGTTTGATATATTAACACATTCTGTGCACAAACATCCATTATAAGTGAAAAAAAGATTTGATAATATCGAAGTTTTAGCTGCTGTTATAAACTATTGTACTTGATAAATATAAATATATCGTAAACATAAATAACTTCACTATTTTACCAAAAACTGATGAGAGATATCAGTGGGGAAAAACAAATTTTAGTTAAAGTATCAGCTTTAGTTTCAGTATAAACAACCTTCCTCTTAAGGGCAGTTACAGTCACGCCATCAGATAAAATACAACGTACACGACCAAATCACATTAAAACTGTGAGTAGGAAACTCTGCACAGGATTAATCGTAAGTCAGATCAGGAAGTAGCCGGGGTTGGGGCCTAATTAGATCTGGTAGCATTAATCCAGTATGACTGTAAATCTCTTATAATTGTTTTAAAACATGACACAAGATGCTGAAGCTGCTTCAGGGTTCAAATCCCTTTGCAGTGACCTCAGCACATCACAAACAGACACGGTGTCATAGGAATCAAGATGAATTCTGACTGAAGCTGCTGTGACACATAACAAAGACCAAATCTATTTTTCTAATGTATATATCAGAGAGTATGGAGCTGTGAGAGATGCAGTTAATTTGTCCCTGATTCATTTTCATAGGATGAATCTCAATCTTCTCTTTTTCCCTGATGGAGCAGTCCCACGTGTGACCAGCAGAGGTCAGCACTCACCCATTTAAGATTACAGGCCTGTTATCCCTCTTTTGTTAAAAAGGGCTTTGTCAGGTTCAGGGAGCGATGACGCAACTATTGCAAAGAGTGATTATTCACTTTAAAACTCCGCTCGTGTGAGATTGATGCACAATAAAAAAAAGAACAGTGAATAAAAGTTCAGTCGGAGAAAATGCTCCTTGTTGTTGGAGAGAAAGAAGAGATGAGAGAGTCAAGACCCAAGAAGAGAATAATGAGAATCTGGACCAATATAAGGTATTTTCTTCAAAGTGAAGCATCTAGTAAAACTGTGTAGAAGAGTGTTTTTTCCTATATAAACGATTTCATCTGTACTTCCCTCTCTATTTACCTGTTTTGTATAGGTCCTGATCCTATATCAGTGGATATGTGAACCAGATGACCTGAGATCATTAAGGCTGTAATGAAAGACAGACGGTGAAGACAAACCAAATAGCCGAGGAGGAGGAAAAAGAGGGGAAAGAACAGAGGGAGGACGGGGTTTGTGCAAACAATGGAATCAGGAGTGTGAGAGAAAATAAACAAGTGGCAAGAAGGATAAATGAAGAAAGAGGAGAATAAGGAGGGAAAGAAGGTTTAAAAAAGAAAAGAAAGTGAGGCTGAGTGAGTCATTGCATTCATTGTGTGCACAAGGAGCCCGGCAGACAAGTCACTTTATATTCGCAGCCCTGTGTGGTTTTTAATCCAGCTCCATATGTCTGAATTCAGGTGGGCCCCTAGTGGTAATGTGAGAGGAGACGATTACAGCGAGATGAAGAGATACTGGCAGTGATCCATCGTCTGCGCTGAGACGGAGGAACATCAGGAGCTGGTTACGGGCAGCAGTGCCAGCCTGGAGTCAGCCGGAGCTGCAGAAAGGCCCCTGATTCAACCCTCCAGCTCAGTTCTGCTCCACTCGCTCTGTGATTAAAGAGAAAGGAGGGCACACACACACACACACACACACACACACACTCCAACACACACACACTGCCTTCACATGCATCTCCAGGGCGAGCCCCTCATCCAGAGTCATACTCAACAGACATTGCGGTTGTGTCTTTCTAACGTAAGCAGAGCTGCAGCCCTTCTCCGGCGGACCACACTGAGTCATGACACACACCATCAGACTCTCCGAGCTGCCCTCTCTCTCCTCGACAGGCTGCACACAATGAAACGCAGGCACGGGGGCAAGTTGCAAAATGGAAAAAGTGTTTCCGTCACTCTGCTGTTCTCTCCCGCTGTGCAGACTTCAAAGTGTATATGTCTGTGTGTTGGAGGGTGGAGAAGAGGAGGAGAAGGAAAAAGAGGATGGTGAGAGCGTGTGAAGGAGGCAAAGAGAGAGAGAGAGAGGGAGGGAGGGAGGCAGAGAGGCAGGGAAATGCACAAATGGAATGTTGTTGGCAGAGGCTGTCTGGAGGGCTGTCACCCATGGTACGGGGGCGACTTGATAAGTACTGCCGGCCACACATCTGCTGCCATTGCATCATAAAGAAAAAGGCAAATCTGACGGCTTCGAGTGCAGAAAATGAAAATGGTGAAACGTACTGCACGTGACATATTGTTTTATTAATTCTCCACGAGAGTGAATTAGGTCAGCAGCATCTCTTTCTGTCTCTTAAAGCGTCCGTTCTCCCTCTGTTAGAATGAACACATTTCAATTTCAAGGCCCCACACTATGGCAAGCCGACTCAGCATTTATTCCATATCCTTGATATCAAGTTTCAGTCCCCTCCACTAGTTCGATCTTTGTCAGCACTAGTTGGACATTTGCTCGAACTAGTTCAGCATCTTACTGAACTAGTTGAACAAAAAATCTTACTAGTCACTCTTTTTCAGCAACTAGTGGCACTTTTGTTCAACTAGTTAAAACAGAAACCTTACTAGTAACACTGTGTGCCGCACTAGTAGAGCCTAGTTGAACCAAAGTGTCACTAGTTGCTGAAAAAGAGTGACTAGTAAGATTTTTTGTTCAACTAGTTCAGTAAGATGCTGAACTAGTGCGACCAAATGTCCAACTAGTGCTGACAATGACCGAAATAGTGGAGGGGACTGAAACTTGATATCAAGGATATGTAATAAATGCTCAATTGGCTTGCCATACCACACAGTTTAACCAGATAAACACACACACACACACACAAACACACACTCACATACACCATAGCATATATAAACACACACAGACCCCCAGAATGCACATTCCCTCATCACAGACTCCACCAGCTGAGTGTGCTATTGTCATTCCAATAGATACTCATGAACACGTGCTCAGGCACTTACACAGCACTGTGAACTGCCCCATTACTCTCTCTCTCTCTCTCTCTCTCTCTCTCTCTCTCTCTCTCTCTCTCTCTCTCTCTATCGCTCAATCTTTCTCACACACACACACACAGAATGCCACCTCTCACACGTCGCCGCCTGCTTAGTCTCGGTCCTGTTTGGACGTCGCCTCTCGTCCACACTGTGATTTCAGGGAATCTTTTGATGTGCTGAGTGGCGCCGACCTGCAGCCTGATCTGGATTCTGTCACAGTTCCCGAGGTAAGAAACGAGTGTGTGAGGTCACGTTCAAACAAAGTTCAAATCCAGCTACACACTTTTAGTTTAATTGACTTCATTTCTGACACAAGGTTTCTTTTGCACGAGTTGCTCAGTAAATCAACCAAACCTTCATCAAGCAGCAGTTTCTCTCATTAGCAGAAATCCATATTTTTTGACGCGGATATAAATGCACAGCAGCCGGGTCTGATTCAGCAATAGCTCCATCTGATCCCCTGTTGATAGACAAACACCTCCATCATCCTTCAACACACTCCTTCACACCTCCTCCTCCTCCTCCTCCTCCTCCTCCTCCTCCTCCTCCTCCTCCTCCTCCTCCTCCTCCTCCTCCTCCTGTGATGCTGTGCAATGTGCTTCATTTCTTCTCCCTCCAGTATGAAAACATCAACCATCTGGTCCAGGGGTGAAAGGTTAAATCTCAGGCTGGTAATGAGGACGGCGTCGCTAGGGGGATGTAGGAGGGGTGTGTGTGTGTGTCCCAGTGTGTGTCTGTGTGTGTCTGTGTGTGTGTGTGTGTGCGTGCGAGCCTCGCCGAGCATGTCTGCTTCCTGAGTGAGCATTAAACATTAACGAGCCAGCTCTGTGAGTCTGCAGCGAGGACGAGAGACGACATGAGGAGAGGGGAAGAGACAGCATGTGGACAAAGTGACTTCAGAGGGAGGAGGAGAGCGAGGCAGGGGAAATGTGCAGGTAGACACCGTGCGTGGATGCATGCACCCAACACACTCACAGACACACACGTGTACGATACACAAAAAGAGATGGAGTGCTTGTAGATACACTCCTTCCTTTCGCTCGCTCCTCAAAAAGCTTTTCCTCTTGTTTATTGACTCAGCCTTCTAACGTTCAGTTCATCAATAGCTCTGGTCGATGAGGGAGGGAAAAGGCACAGAGGCTACTGCTAGGAGGTATGAGGTGTGTGTGTGTGTGTCTCTGTGTGTGCACCAGCCCTCTTCATCCAATGCATCCCACCATTTGTTCCAGTTATTTTCCACCATGACTGTGTTCATTTCCCTTTGCATCTCCCTTCTGCCAGAGAGGATAACATGCAGGTCTGCAGGAGGACAAACTGGGAGATGGTGTAGTAACTGGTCTCCTTTGGCCTCTGCACCACAGCGGCCTAATTGGTCGGAAATCACTGAGGGCCCCGAAAGTGAAAGTCAGCGGCGGCGTCATGCACAGTGAGCTCACGAGCAAGCGGAGTTATGCTTCTACTTCCTCTTACGCTCTGTCGAGACTATTCCTGTGTGTGTGCGTGTGGGTGTCTGTGTGTGTGTGTGTGTGTGTGTGTGTGTGTGTAGTTGCCATGGAGATGCAAACCATCTCTACCAGTAACCTTTGGGTGTGATGTTTCCGACTCTGTCCCCGACCGCAGAGCAGTTTAATCATAATGTATGTACAGCAGAGGGTCCCTACATACATTACAGGTGTTAGTACAAATAGTGATACATGTGGTGTGAGGACAGACGGCCTCATGGGAGACGACAGGGGGGAGGAATCCTTGTGCACATCTCTGGCAACATCTGTGTGTGTGTTATAGAAAATCAAACACAAAGAATGAAATACTCCACAGAACAACTAGAAATACAGCACCTTGATACTGTACAGCTCATTCTACTGCATCTATACACTGGTGCAACAGGTTACTACAATAGAAGTAGTAGAGTTGAGTAGTTGAAGCGAGTGTACAAGTAATATTAGTGTTTTGCAGCAAATTCACACAGACTCACACGTATTTAAATGGATCTGCACAGAATAGAATGAATCTTCCCACTTCAAAAAATCCATTGAAATCCATTGAATTGATTTCCGAATGCATATTTCGAATAAGGCTTTTGATCTTAAAACTATTTATTTAACTTACAGCTTTTGTCAGTTTTATTAACCTATTAAAGAAAAGTTTATTGTTCACTTTAAATTGATAAATTAATGTAAATATGTCGATTTTTTTTTACTTGTGGTTGTTATAGTTTGGTTCAACACTACGTTTGCTGTGTGTTACTGAAGTCATCAAATATAAAAAACTTTTCATATTCAAAGGTTTATTTGTAGTTTAAAGATATAGGTGCACTCTATTAAATTCCGGTGCTTGGTCTGGACAGTTTTTCCACAAGAGTTGAACTCATGTTTTTCCTTTGCAGACTCGTCTAAACTCACTCTCTTGTACCCTTTAGATTTCAAGCAGGGACGACAGTGTTGCAGCATCAACAGATTCTCTTAGTGATTTGCAGACTCAAGGGGGAGCTGAACGTCACCAGTATGTTGGGCTGATGCTGAGATGTGAATATTTGCTGTACCAGAGACAGAAAAGGCTCCTGTGAAGTGGAGCTTAGTTATTTTTTTTGCATGTATAGAGGAAGAACTTAAAAGACTTGTAACTTTACAATGAGGCAGACGGATCTGCTCCATTCTTTTCTATTTGGCTCTGAGCTGTAGAAACTAGATCTCACTTTTAAAACATAATAATTGAACTACAGTATTTGGGGCTGATTTAACCTCAAAGTCCCAAAGTAACAATGATATATAAACTTTTTGATATTTAGTTTGAACGAAGACATTTTTATTTAACTAGATGTCCTATGTCTGTTTTAGCAAATAAAGCAAATATAAGTCAAGGTAATAACTGATGAGAGAAACAATAGGTGGAGCAGTTTTCTAAAGTTTACATTGCTAACTGCCCAACGGAGAAAATAATCCCAAATGAACAGTGCAGGCTGTCAACAAAGCAGTCGTAAGAATCTGAGAAGAAAAGAATACAAAACAAAACGAGATATCAAAAATGTAAATGTATTCAGTAAATGTGAGAGAAAATTAAATCAGCCAGGCATAGATGCATCTTAATTGAAAACCTGCCTGTACCACGTCAGCTTCTTAAAACACCGGGAGGAGGTGTTTACTGAACCAAGGTTCCTGTCACTGGGGGAGAGGATCCGAACAGGGAGGAGGAGAAGGAGACGGATTGGAAGCCGACACAGTGTCTGGCTCCGTCCTCCTCCCTGCCTCCACTAAAGAGGGTTAATGTGAGGAGTCTGC
Organism: Pseudopleuronectes americanus; assembly: GCA_038501795.1. NCBI lineage: Eukaryota > Metazoa > Chordata > Actinopteri > Pleuronectiformes > Pleuronectidae > Pseudopleuronectes > Pseudopleuronectes americanus. Next base: position 10,198 of record JBAMIH010000352.1, on the reverse strand, counting down.
AGTGTGAGCGCGTCCCACACGGCTGCCTGATTGAAAGAAAACAACATCAACCTCGCACCCCCCCCGGAGGCCTTGAAATAACCGGCAGGCTTTAGACCAGAAATCCCTCCTCCCTGCTGACTCGATACACAAGGTTCCGTACACAAACACACTCTCATGTTGTTTGTGCCTTTCATCTGTATGATATAAGTATATGTATATTATAAAGGAATATATATAGATTAATGCCCTGTGTGTGTTTGTCCAGAGTGTTGTGTGTTCCCACAATTCAAATTCTCGATTGAACCTATCATCATCTCCTCCAATGCCCCAAACAGAATGCATTGTGGCCACTTCCATTCATCAGCCCCATGATGCTCAAGTGTCAAGGTTAGAGTGTGCCAGTTCTCTCCCTCTCTCTCTCTTTCTTTCTCTCTCACTCTCACTCTCACTCTCACACACACACACACACACACACACACACACACACACACACACACACACACACACACACACCTGCCAACAAAGAGAGGGGGCAGCAGAGGAGTGAGAGAGGCAAAGAAAGGGAAAAGAAGGAATAAGCACGCTTGAGTAAATCTTGTATTCAAAGTCGGTGGGTCCCCAACCCGCTCTCGCTCTGTGTGTGTGTGTGTGTGTGTGTGTGTGTGTGTGTGTGTGTGTGTGTCTGTGTGTTGTTTGTGTGTGAGTGAGGTGTGGGGCTGTGATCAGAGATGTAGGTGTGGGCTGGAGTTTATCTTGATATGGTAGATTATTAATATGCTGATGTTTTACATGCATGATCTGAACAGAGTAAACTGAACAACTCCCTCCTTGAAGCAATCGGCTCATTTACTCTTGGGTGTTTGTTACTTTACTTTCTTTTCAACTTATTTTAGAGCGTAATTGATATTGGTATATTTAGAACGTCTCATAATCCATTTTTGCTTTTGAAACAGTAGAGACAAATGCTGCGATGCCCGGAACATGGTTTAGTGGAGTTTAGTGGAGTACTTTTGTCTAATAGGCGATTAACCAATCAGAGTGCCACCTCTCACTGGATTTATTTTACTGTAACGAGCGCTTATAGATCAACATAGATAAAATAATTATCTTCCATTTTTAGGAGTTAAGCAGAGGAGGGGAGGAAAGGATGAATATGAGGTTGAAGTTGTTCTTCCTCCATCACATGGACGACACGTCTCCACTTCCTCCCACTATTAAGAAATGAAGCTAGAAATCCCATATATAAATATCTTAACCAATAAAACGAAACTACACAAAACTAGACACAAAATGAAATAACAAAAACCATTCACCAGAGAAATAGGGATTTAATGTGTATTTTGACTTTTTAAATTTGGCCCATGTCCCATCCAATATCATGGAGGAGACAACTTTTTTTCCCCCCACCTCTACTGCAAGCCGCCACCAGGTGGTGAGTGAGATGCTTTGGATTCTCTTCCCTGCAGCTTTCTTATCGCACATCTTCAGAAACAGTTTATTTGGGACTGGTATACTTCACTTCTTACGCTGCTGCTATGTAAGTGTGATACCACATTACAGGATGGCTTGTTGCTATCCTCATGGTTTCATTGAACCTTCTGACAAATCAAAAAAGGGGCCTTGCTTAAAAGAAACAGGCCCGTGGAGGAAAACACAGCCTCCACTTCCCCCTAAATATCTAATTTTATCCCCCCACCTCAAAGTCCTCCCCTTTCCCCTTGGTGAAGAGCCCCTCCTCCTGCAACCCTAAAGCAGAGCCCCCCTAGAGAACAGAGGTAAACATGCCCCTGTTCCTCTCACCCCCATCCAGCTCCCATAGCACTCCTCCTGCTCCTCCTCCTCCTCCTCCTCCTCCTGCTCCTCCTCCTCCTCCTCCTCCTCTCTTCTGTCTGTTTGCCGTCGGGCTGCTCTCTGGACTTTTTGTTCGGCGTTAACTCGGGGCACACTTTGATGCTGCTGCAGAAAAAAGGGCAAGATCAATTTGTATGAACCTGACAACTTAAAGTCATTTGATTGGAGCCGAGGTGTGAATCCGGCTCTTAGTCATTTTCAGGCTCCGAACAAAGGAACGTAGATTAAACCTTTAAAGACGCAACTTGCATTATTTTATTTATTTAAGAAAATATTCAGCTTTCACTTAAGTGATGTTGACTCGAATCACTGTGACTACCAAGCCCTATTCTCTTAAAAATAGCCGACATGTTTACTGTATGTTCATGACATGGTGAGGAGTAGAGTCTGTGTAGGAGAGAAAAGTGAGCGTGGGAGAGACGAGCGAAGAGGAAGGAGAACTGCTGTTGGGGAGATGTGTGTATTTGTGTCTAAGTGTGTGTGTGTGTGTGTGTGTTGTTTTCTTCCCTGAAGTGCAATTAATGCTCACACCTAGAAATAGAAAAAAAAAGAGTTGTACCACTTCTACAACACAAGGAAAAAAAAACCACACTGCTAATTACAATGAAATCAAATCGGGATTTTATTCTAAACCCTCGTCCACGTCTGCAGCTGTTCAGCAAAGAGACACATGTGGGGGAAAAAGCAGTTTTGAAGTCACAAGCTTATCTTCTTCTCAGAGGAAAGAATCAAGGCTGCGTGCGTGAGTTCCTCTCAAATTTGCATCTTATCCGTCTCCTGTGACCCCCCCCTACACACACACACACACACACACACACACACACACACACACACACACACACACCTTCACCGCAGATGTGGAGATGTATGAGACTTCATGCTGCATCTCTGTCACACAGTAATGCAGTCCGCTGGGTTACCTGGTAAAACAGCCCATATGGTGGGAGGTTTTTGTAACACACACACACACATGCACACACATGGACACACACTCACTCACACTGTCACACACACACACACACACTCATGCAACGAGAGAGGCTGCAGCTGCGGACTCTGCAGAAAATGCCTTCTATTTTTTTTAAACGGAACATGATGCAGACCAGTCCCCACCTCCTCCTACACACACACACAGACACACACACACACACACACACACAGACACACACACACACGCTCTCTCTCTTCAGTGTTATGAGGTGTTGCTGGTTGAAGACAGACGAGGGAGGTCTGGTTAGGATTAGTTCCCCACTACCCTGCCACCCTGTCCCAGCAGTCTGGACCCGGCCTCCTTGTCTCACTATCTTTGTTCCACACCTGTTCCAGCGCTGATTTGTACGGTAGCTTTCTCAACACTTGGCTATTACATTTCCTTTGAAGCCCCGGTCTTGATTTCATGTGTGGATATTCTGCGGCTGCGGTGCACAGCAGGGATCCGGAGCATTGTAGTTTAACACTTATCTGCTGCTGAGAAGTTACAGCAGCTCCCTTCGAAAGGTCCCTGCAGGCTGAATTTATTTGCTTCAGAGCCTCCAGGAAACAACCTCCATTGTTCTAAAGGCCTCTTAAAGGCTCTGGGGGTACGCTACCTCATAAAAGAGACTGTTAATGTACTCTGACCCGGGGTGGGATTATTATATCCACAGTCTCCCGGCGCAGGGGAAGTATTCAGCTCGTCCCCGCCCGGCTGGATCACTCCCAGCCGGTTTGGACGACGTGCCATCGAAACGCAGATGTGCGATCAAGCTATCAAAGAAAGCTAACTAGGTGGATTGGCTCAGCTTGTGACACAGCACGTGAGCGGTGGAGCGATGGAAATGAAACAAAGGAAATATGCTCAGAGGCAATCTGAGGGTTCTGCACACGCACACGTACGGAACAAGAAACAGACAGTTTTTCTTCCGTCTGCGATTGACTCTACTCTCTTTATGGTGTTTCCTGGAAGAAGTTCTCTGGCAGTTCAGAGGACATTGTGGCTTTATGGTGTCTGTGCACCAGACACATATAGACGTTTGCATTAGTTCAGTGCAGCATGGTGTAAAAATGAGTTTTCAGTTGTCTCATTTAACTCTAACCACTTCCATAGTACTGTTTTCGTCTGCAGCAAACATCTGTTTTTAGTGAGAAAGCTAAAAACACCCAAACACTGCTCGCCTCCTGCTCAGCATCAAATGTTAGACGGACAAAAGTTGCAACTTGCTGTTGAGCACAACGGAGCAAGTGGCAACTAAAGAGCCAGATCCTTCTGTCAGGAGGTGTTAGAGCCCAACACAAAGCTAAAGGAGAGTGAGTGTTGGACCCAGTTCCACATGAATGGATGAATGAGCTGCTTCTTTCCACTGACGGATGTGTAAATAACAACTTTTGACCCACACACGACCAAAACTTCAGTTCAGAATGTAATTAGTTCTGCAGAGACATTTCCCTGCACACTTTACAAATCAGTGTAAAAGGATCAAATTGTTGGACTAATCCACTGGTCAAGGATCTGCTTTGTATCCATGATGGTGCTTTTTCCAAGTAACTATTCAGGCAGTTTGTACAGCACACACTCACACACACACACACACACACCACGCACACACAAAAATATAGACACATGGCTTTTCCCTGTGTGATGTCTAAATTATATAAAAACAAATTCCATATAGTTTCTACTGCTCCTTCTGATGTGAACTGTATGATGCTCTGTTTTCTATGATTAAAAGTTTATTTTTTTAAATGCTGATAATGCACAAATACTGCTCTTCATATAAATTGGCCAGTTATCTTGAGAAAGTTGTAATACAGAACTTTGTATTACTTTTTTGTGTGTGTGTTTTTTTTAAATATACAACACAGGAAAATGTAAATTATACAATATAGGGCCATTTATAAATCGTCATATATTTGTTAATATTAAAGCTTCAACTTAAATATTCTAAACAACAAACTATTCTTAACTATTGTTTAAAAGTGAAATGAATTGATTTAGAAACTTGCAACAGTTGTTTCTATGTGTGTTTTGTGCATTTCTTTTGTGTTTGTGTTGCATGTTTGCGTGAGTCTGTCAGCTGCACCTTCACTCGTGTAGCTGACCGCACTTCATACAGCTTCTGGTGCACCTCGTCACAGGCGCACACACACACACTCGAGGTGCCCCTTGAGGAAGTGGTTTAAGGCTTTCTGGTTTCAAATATCTTTTTCAGTGTGTGTGTGTGTCTGTGTGTGTGTGTGTGTGTGTGAGAGTGCGTGCGTGTGTGCGTGCATGGCGGAGATTAAGAGAGGCCCAGCTCAAGGTAAAAAGACAGACGCGGTCACTCCTTCCTTTGTCTCTCTCCTCTGTTCTTACTCTCTCTCCACTTCCAAATCTTTTTTCTTCTCTCTCCATCTCTCTCCCCAGTGGCACAGTGATGGATGGCAGACTGCAGGGGTGAAGGTGGAGGAGTGTGTGATCAACAGCCAGGCCTCCCCCTATGTGTGTGTGTGTGTGTGTGTGTGTGTGTGTGTGTGTGTTAGGAAGTTCTCTCCAGGAACGGCTGTGTACAGAGGTAAGCAGTGTGTGGTGTGAAACCTGTAATGATGAAATGAGTCACTAATCACAGTGATTAGCGGGTTGATGAGGGGGCGGCGGTGACTGGCTCTGGGACGGCGCTGCTTTCAAACACGGGCACACATGTGAACAAAAGCTCGGAGACAAACGGCACACAAGAACCTCTAACCACTGCACAAAGACACACACACACACACACACACTCTCTCTCTCTCTCCCTCTCACACCGTTTAAATATGCGCAGACAAGTGTATGTCCTCCAAAGATTTAACCACTTAGACGCCACACACACTCACACACACACTCTCACACTCCACACACACGCACACTCATGCGCTTGCATAAAATTAATTCATTGAGCTCATTTAATGGTCTGTGGGCTTTATGCTCTCATGTGTCACCATCGCTTACAATGGAAATAAAACCTGAGCACATTACACTTCAATTAGCCGTTTAATACGTCCCATTAAACGACTTCTATTTCAACGGGTGTATGATAACAGTTTGAAAAGTCATATAGGGGTTTATGGGCGATCCTCAGTAAATCTATATTATATCGGGGGGGGGCTAAGGTGGCCGGGGCTAAACGTGGTGAAATTGAGCGGTGACGGCGAGGCTTGGAGGGGGGGAGTCACGCTGATGGAGAGTCATGAGTTTAACCCTGATCCGACAAAGTGCTGGTGAACCTGAGTCACTGATTTATGAAACGCTATTTGTTAAAGCTACTGTGAGAGGAACAAGATGAAACATTCAGTTGTTGGCTCTTGAGTTCATGTAACCTAAAACTGATTGTATGTAATTGTACATGTAGCAACTTACACTGCATTGACTGTGTATAAAGATGAATGACTTTACAGCTCACCAAAAGTGAAGCCGGAGGATCTTTATCGCTCCCTGGTGGATGGCTGCAGTATGCCTCCTCCATGTTAGTGGATGGGACATGGGCCGGAGTAAAAAAGGTCAAAGATCACGGTGAATACGTTTTTCTCCAAGATAGTTTCTGTCATTTTAGGTAGTTCTTATCACACCGATGTATATTAATTTTTCAGATTAGTTTGGTTTTTGATTAGATTAGATTAGATTAGATTAGATTTCTTTATTTATCTACACAATGGGGAAATTCACTTGTTACAGCAATAAGAGAAAACAGAATTTAAGTAACAGTGCAATTTGGGTGAGACAGATCACCCAAATTCAGTCACTGCTCAACAGGATCCCTCCACCGCAGCTCCATCCCCCGATTGCTGTGTAGATTCTGGCTTTAAATGATGAATCGGCACGAGAATGCAGGTCGAAGGCAGCGGAGACGCCTCGTCCCTCTTATCCTTGATACATCTATTGTTAACTTTTAAAAAACATGATGATTGTTGTGCAATGTACTGGAAAACCTGCCAGACTCTCTCTGATGAACCTGCTTGGTATCTTTACTCCACCCAAACTATAAGTCAGATAAGGTGGTGACTTAATCCTCTGCTTTAGGGCAGGATTTTATTTTCTTCTTTCTAGCTAATAAGAGCCCATGATGCTTCATTTACTGGTTCTCTCTACTTTAAGATGTGTCTTCAAGTCGACTTGTAAAATGCATGTAAACACCTTTATCTCACACAGGCTGCACCTTACATCCTGTGTGCCTGTGTGTGTGTGTGTGTGTGTGTGTGTGTGTGTCTGTATATATGAATATATGTCAAACCACTGCAGTGTCTCACCCACACCTTAAACACACATGCTTCTTTGCAGATGCACAAGCACACACGCTCACGCACACACACACACACAGGCACACAGGCACACAGACACACACATCGATCCTGCAGCCGTGTAAGCAGCATGCAAAACGAGCTGTGCCGCCAGCAGCTACCAGCACGACGAGGCCTCAGTGTTGAACAAGGCACAAAACACGACTTTCAAATGCCAAGCGGAAAATAAGCAGCTATAAAGACACAAGCTTGTGCCAAGAACACTGAGTGGCTTCTCCAGCGTGTGGATCTCACAAGCCGACAACAAATGAGAACAATGTCCTGCACAGAAAATAATGTGCGTCACTAAATGATGATCAGTGTTACTCATTTCCATTGCGTGTGTGTGTGTGTGTGTAGATGCTGGAGGTTGTGTTTGTGTACGTCTCTGGTGATTTTTCATGCACCTACAAGGCTTTATGTATATTTGTGTGAAGTCATGTTTGTGTGTGTGTGTTTGTGTGCAGTTTATGTGGCACGCTAAACCGAACAGCGGGAAACAAACTGTGATCAATTGATGATTGCCTGCGGGCTGTATTTATTAACATCTCCATCTTTGTGCAAATATTTCAGCACATATTCTTGAGCGCACACACACACACACAGAGAGAGAGTGTGAAAGTGTGTATGAGAAGAATAGTCTGATTATTTGACCATCTCGCACCATAATCACACTCTGTAAATCAGCTCGGGGCGTTTTATTTCTTTTTCCGACTTCAGTTTAGCCTGAATTAGTGGATTTACAACACATTTTGTTTCTGCTGCCGGAAAGATCAGGCTGTCTAATCAATCCTGTCACTCCCACCACTTCCACACGATTATGCTGTTATCACTTCCCACCGTATATTAATTTAGATGTCATTCGCCTCAGACAGCACAATAAGATAATGTAGTTCTTGATCTTATTCTTATTCGTATCTCTCGTGCAAATCCAAACCGCTCTGAAACAAAGAAGGACAGTTTGCTGATGCTCTGAAAGGTTTTGAATGAACTCAGGACAGATGTGCCTTATCTGAGGATCTCATTTTCATTGCCCCCACTTTTCATACAGATGTTAACATACACACAGACTCTACCCACATATTTATACCAGCACAGAGGGAATTCAGCACCAGAGGCCGACCTGCCACGCTGTCCCATGCGTGAAAGGCACTAGATGGATTACGAGCGCACCTCAGACAGACCTGCAGGTAGCGAGAGGAATCCATTTTGGCAAAGACCGTCAAGCATAACGTTTTTTATTTCGCTCATAAATGAAAAGGGGCGGCTAATGCATCCATCTTTTCCCCCGTGCAGGCACTGCGAGCGAACAGCGTCAGACCCGATCGCTATCTGCAGAGGAGGAGCTCCACGATCCAGCACTCACATGCACGGTGCGGATTGTGTGTGATGTAATTTGGTAAGAGGACACCGGAGTGGATGCATGGAGACATAAGGATTGTGTCGGGAGGGAACTCGATTCCTAACCTGTCTTGAGTTTCCAGCAGAGAAAGAATCATGAGTCAGCTGCAAAGCCCCCGAGGAGCAGTTTACAACTCGTGACATCGTCCTCACCTCCACATGACACCCGTTCTGCTCCGAGCTGTTTATGTTACATAAAATATTTAAACTATAACAGAAATAATGTTTGTTTTCAGCTCAGGTTGCTGTAGATATGACTCATGTGATCACTCTCACATCTTTGTTTTTATGAAAGGTCTGAATCCAGGGCTGGAGCTTTTGTTTCAATAACAGTTGAACACATCTGCAAATTATAATCTAATCTAATATGTGATATAACTATAAACTGTATTGAGATAATGGAGACTAAAGCGCTAAATCCATTAACTATGTATAAAGAGGCACATGACGGCTTCCCAAAAGTGATGTCCAATCATAACAGTGCCCCCTAGTGGCCGGCTGCACTATAGATCATCCTCCATGTTAGCGGATGGGACATGCACCAAATTAAAAAGTTAAAGTAAGCACATTAAATGTATTTTCTCGAAGATATATTCTGTTATTTTAGATAATTCTTATTATACTGATTTATGTTTAATTGTTCATATCCTATAAGTTAGATTTTAACGTCATGATAAGCACAAGATGGCCGCTCTTATCCGCTATACTTTAGCTATACTCATTTTACCAAAATAAAATCAATTAATACATGTATTTCACATTACTGCATTTATTTATGAAGAAGTCGCACCTATAACTTGCTCTATTACTTTACTGGTAAAAGAAAACAATATATATTCTGCCCCTAAGATTTACTGAGTCATATCATTTATATGTTGACTGTTGCTGCTTCTCGTCCGTCAGTGTCCTGCAGACATTCACCAGCTCACTGACGTCCTCCCAACACGCACTGCCTCCTCAGGATTTACGCCTCGTCGTTGGCCGACATGAAAAAAAGTTAGAAGTGATGGATACGGCAGTGTATTACCAACGCTCCACTTGTCAAACGTGATCTCGCCGCCCTGTGTTTGTTGATGAAAGGCCGACGCTGCCAGAGGGAAGTAAATCTGATTCCTGCTTAAATTGAGGAGACTGTCAGAGCAAAGTGGAGCTGACACCCAGTCACAGGAAGAAACCCATCACGTCCACTTCCAGGCGGACGGAGGGAGGGCGGACGTGAGCGCGATCAAAACAAAGACAACACGTACAGCAGCATCGTTTTCTTACAGTTCCTCAATTACATGAAGATATTACCTCACCTGAAAGCACAGGCTTGGTGATGTTATTCAATCTGCTTGGTCTGCAGATCTGTGATGCACAGAGGAGCTGAAGTGTGAAACTGACACTACTCGACTCCTCTGCTCTTAACAGAGAGAGAGCGAGAGAGAGAGAGAGAGAGAGAGAGAGAGATCAACTTAATGCAGAAAAATGCATAAAAAGATTCAATCTCTTACCGAGAAAGACCTGTGTGGACTGGGTGTGGCAATATCAAGTCGATCCATTACATCCAAAAGAGTGGAACACATAATTCATTCATATGCATTTGTAATTCTTCCTGCAGGATTACTCAAAAACTACCAAACCAATTTCCCTGAAACTTGGTGGATGGAAGCAAAAAACGAATTTCTGACACACAATCTGTTTTCAGTGATTTGAC
>JBAMIH010000351.1:0-19606 GCA_038501795.1 Pseudopleuronectes americanus | reverse complement strand
ATATTCCCGACTCTCTTCTGACACCTGCCTAGAGAAGTTTGAAGTAACAGCGTGAACATACTCATCAGGAAGTCCAGTACGACCATGTCCATGAAGTCCAGCAGCCTCGAGCCTTTGTCGTAGGGGGGAGTCGATTTCACCTTGGAGCAGTAGTCGGATTCTGTCTCCCACCTGAAAGCAGACGGGTTTCCATTCACCTTCTATGATCATTCGCCTCTGTGGGTTTCTACTGCTCGAGTTTGAGGAAATTCACACTGGGTTTGTCATATTTCCATCACTTTTTTACTCGATAGGATAAATGAAGGTGTCGTTGATAAGGACGGATTTAACCCAGAACAAGGTGAAAACATGAAACTGGTGCAAGAATAAAATGCTTAGATTGAGAGAAAATCATTTTAATAATAAATGCTAGAAATTGATGATTTATGACACAAGATAACAGACCTGTTTAAACCCTTTTCATACATAGCAGACACTTCTAACCACGGCTCTGATGTTTCCATTTCCATTTGTTTCTTGCTCGATACCTCTGGCTGACTCTCATTTCAAAGAAATCCAAAGAAAATACATTTCTATGTTTTCCTTATGAATAGCAACTGGGCCAGGATTTAAAAAAATGTATAAGGAATCGATCAATGATGATTTATTAATATCAGCCGTATCTGTAACCTCCAGTGAAAAATTAGGTCCAGAAACCTCTTTAATGTTCTGGTGCCTTGGTGAATAATATTGGAGGCAAACTGAGGAGATATAGAATCACCTCCTCTCCCTTTCTGACCACAGAACATAGAACCACTCACTTTGCCAGCTTGCTGCGGCTGTAGGAGCGTTTCCAGGGGGATCTCCATCTCCTCCTGGTGGCCAGGGACGGGTCAGGGAGCATCACGGCCAGGGAGGCCTCCAGGGCCCTGGGGCGGCCGCACACAGCATGCTCTGTGGAACAGTAGTACGAGCACTGGCCATAGAAGCACACATTGCCCACTAGGGGGAGCCAGAAGAGCATGGGAGGAGGAGAGGTGGAGAGGAGGAGAGGAGAGGGGGAGAGGTGGAGAGGAGGAGATGATGAAAGGAAGAGAGGAAGAAACAGGAGAGGAGGGAGGAGGAGAGAAGAAGAGAGGAGGAGAGGAGAGAGGAGAGGAGGAGAGGAGAGAGGAGAGAGGAGAGGAGAGAAGGAGAGAAGGAGAGAAGGAGAAGGAGAGGAGGAGAGGAGAGAGGAGGAGAGAGGATGGTAAATTGAAATAAACTGGGATAAAATAAATTGAGGTTGATTGTACATTGAGAATTAGAAAATGGAGGTGTGCGTGTGTGTGTGTGTGTGTGTGTGTGTGTGTGTGTGTGTGTGTGTGTGTGTGTGTGTGTGTGTCGGTTTGTGTGTGTGTGTGTGTGTGTGTGTGTGTGTCACCAGGAGAGGTAAAGAAGGTCTGGGCCAGCATGCTGTCGGTGGTGATGTGCAATATCTCTTTAACCACGTCCAGCAGCCGCCCGACCACAGGAGGGACTCGCCTGTAACCCAAAATCCTGCGACACGACAAAAGTTATGAGACGAGGATAAAGACATGAGTAGTAAACCCAATGATGCAGAGTTACACAACATGTACTCTTGTCATCGCTGCCATCTTCCTCCTCCTTCATCCTGTGCTGTGCTTCTTGGATGAAACGGTTTCTCGGACTCACCTGTCGAGGTGAAAAGCAGCGATTTCTGCATTGTGCCTCTCGAAGTCCGAGAAGTAGAAGAGGTTGAGGTTGGTTTCGTCCTCTCTCTCCTGCCTGCCGGCGAGAGGCCGAGTCAGACCGACGTATGTATGCCACGTATTAACTACACATCTCTGACAAACCTCAGTTGAGTGGTTTATATTCTGCACAAATCTTCTCACACACATTCCAGTTTGGGAATTATCCGACACTTCCTTCCCAACAGTTACTTGAAAATACATTTCCCAGTTATGTTAAAGCTAAAAATAAACTCCCTCTTTGACTCAATCTTCAGTTTCAGGTCTCAATCTAATTGATTCTTTTCGAAACGATTTAAATTTTTTATTTATTTCATTTCTGTGTTGGGTTTTCACTCTGTGACTCACTTCATGGGCTTGAACAGAGCTCGTCCGTAGTTGGGAAATGACATCACCAGCTTCAGTTGCGTCCCTCCAGACATCTGCACTGCATAACAGTACTGAGAAGGTTACCATAGCAACAGAGCTCACAGCTTATGCACACACACACGCTATGATATGACAGCACACGTGCACACACACATGCACACACACACACACACACACATCAAGAGAAAGCTGTAGAGACCTTTCAGTTTGTGCGTCACCATGAAGACACTGCACAGTTCGATCCGACTCCACTGAGTCAAGGTTTTTCTCTTTTTCTATATTTGGTGTCCAGACACTTTGGATTCACTCAGAGTTACAGATGTTACTCAGCTTCACTGCTGAACGTGACACAGCAAAATACGTAGAGAAGGATTTATCTTTAATGTGTTTACATCCATTTATATATGTGACTTTTTTTAAATCCATTTTATAGACTTGCTTTGATCTGATGTGTTTTTTTACTTGTTTTTTATCGATTTCTTTTCATCTTTTGCTATTGAAATCGGCTTCTTGAGGGCTTTAACATGTTCAAATTTTTACAAAATTTGCAGAAAGTTGGAAAGTGGTGAAAATGTACGTATTCTGGTGGAATTTTCAATGGGCGTCGCAAATGGGTCAACGGTGCCCCCCCCGAGACCCCCGGAACGTGTTCACATTGACCGATCTTCACAAACATCTGCCACATTCCACACATTTTTACTTTGAGGTACTTGTAAAAGGGCTTACATCAGAACAACTTCAAATTGAGATGAGTGTCATCACAACAAGACGGAGATACAGACTTATTAAAGATCGATTTTTCGTCAAACGGTGTGACCGTGGCGTGGCATCAAAGTTGATTACATGTCATTAAAACACAATGTTCTGTATCGCTGACATACATGGACCATGAATCCTTTGATGCTGAGCCGTAAACAAACAACTACACTCCTGCAGTGTCAGTAGTCAAAGATAAAAGGAATCTTTATGTCTTGCTAAGGTTACGTCTCTCTCTCTCTCAGAATTGTGACATTTCCTCAAACCGTGTAAACATTGATGTGCAGCGAAGGTTCATCCTTCACCAAAGGAGACGATGTTGTCATAACTACACTGTGCATTGTCCTATCACCACCAAACTTCTGTCTCGTGATCAGAGTCCAAGTCTGAGCAGCTCTATGTGTCAATATTTCCTCAGTCATTACTTATTTTTTTCAGGCAAAACGCATGCAACGCTTCAAAATGCATATGCTCGGCCCGCCCAGTGCTGCTTTGCGGTCCTAGAAATTTTAGAAATTGTATTTTATAGTCGGTAATTTCCAGGGTTGAGCAATCCCGTTTACCATTATTATTGATTTACTTCCTTATGCATTATTAATTTGATATTAATATTTTTAATATTAATTATTAATAATTTCAGTCAAAAAGGTTATGACAAATATATGACTATTGACATACTAATAACAATGTCTGTCCATTATGTAACACAATAGGTATTTCTGTGCTTGACTTCTCCTTTCTGGATGTTCTTTGATCACACCTTCAAAGGACTCATCAAAGGATGGGGTAGTGTATCGCTTATGACATCCTTGGGTTGTCTTTGATAACACCTTTATGATACACAATCTATAGCCCATCCTTTGAAGGAAAGGATTCAACAAAGGAATGCCGATGGTCCCAATTCCTAATGTCAAACATCCATTTTGTTTTCCAAGGATCGTACGTTAGCCATGATGATGGATGGTATGACTAGGTGATTTGGGCTAGCCCCTAGCCCAGCTCAGATACCTTTTATTTTTGTCTTTTCTGTGATTATCCACAAAATATTCCTATCAACTTATTATGGTGACTCTTTCGAGTATATATTCTGAAAAAGTCAGAATGAATTGAAACGGAATCTGAACCAAATGTACGGAGACAAAAGAGTCATCTATTTCTTATTTTTTTATTTCAGAGCTGTGCTCTTGAAATCGGGAAATGATGAGCACAGAATGTGAGGCTTTGTTGCTTCAAACCAATCAAAAGTTTGTCAAGGTTGAGGGAAGATTGAATTGCGTCATCCTCATTACTACTCAAACACTTTTGAAAGAGGAAATTAAACATTCCGCAGCTATGCATGTTGACGTGGAGAGAAAACAGGATTTACAGGATGTTTCTGTCTCTTTTTAGGAAATAAATATAAATATTTGAAGCTACCAATCTAAAGGTTAATGTATTTTTTCCCACCCACATTATTACATCTGCGGAGGAGGTTGTGTTTTCACCTCTGTCCATTTGTTGCTTTGTCTGCCAGATCACAGAAAAACAACTGAATGGATTCCCATGAAATTTGGTAGAAGGTTGGAGGAGGCGGGGTTTAGGACCCAGTTGGCTTAAATTTTGGGGAGCAATTATGTCGTCCATCTTTATATACATATATTTACACAGCCTACGGTCAGTACCCAGAACACATGGCCATAGATGATGCTTGAAATGTAGGTCCACTGGTAAATCGACTTTTAAATAAATTTACCATTTTCAAGCCAGTTCCTTATTCTAACCACTTAACCTTAAATTGTCCATTTGACCATCATCTCCATCACAAAACAAAACCACAAACATCACTGTCAGAGTTCCCGTCCTCAGACGTTACACATCCATCAATCCATCATCTAGAAGCTGCTCGTCCTTCTGAGGGTCGCTGCCGACACTGGGAAAAGTTTCCCCGTAGAGAAACGTTCACGGAGATGTTCACGTATTCCTGTCCATCCTCTGCTGAGTCTCCTCAAAGCTTCACAGCAGCTTTCATGTCAGGAGATAACTTCAAAGTGAGTGTGCATATGAAAGTCTAACCTTAAACCTGACGAGTCAAACCATCACAACAGCCCCGTCGCTCTCCTCCTGCCCTCGCCCTCCCTGAAGCCCGCCCACCCTCTCTCCCACGGGCTCAGGTGTGTGAGCAAAATTACTTTCTGTAAGATCTGCTCCTTTTCAAGTCGCCCTCCGTCTCTGATCGTCTACTTCAAAAGAACCCTGCCTGTGTGGGCCTGACACCTCGGCTGTCACTCAACAGGTGTGACTCAGGCTCCGTGCCCTGATCTGACCAAACTGACCAAACTGATGGAGCTGAACAAACACACAAAAACAAGTAGAAGCTGCACAGACGTGGACTGAGTGGGAATGAAGGTGGGAGGCCGCGGGGTCAGACCTGCACTGACGATGCGGTGCGTGGCGAGCTGCTGCATCAGAGCCTCCATGAGGGGGTCACGATGAGGGTAGAGCTGCCAGCGGGAGATGCCCAGGTGGAAGCGCAGCCAGGGGGGCGTGAGTGTCACTGCTGCTGTTCCACCGGAAGTCCTCATAAGTCTGCTGACTGGCACTGGCCCTGGAGAGAGAGAGGGAGAGAGGGAGAGGGAGAGAGGGAGAGAGGGAGAGAGGGAGAGAGGGAGAGAGGGAGAGAGGGAGAGAGGGAGAGAGGGAGAGAGGGAGAGAGGGAGAGGGAGAGAGAGGGAGATGGGGAGAGAGAGGGAGTGAGAGAGGGAGAGAGAGGGAGAGAGAGGGAGAGAGAGAACGGGGAGGGGGAGAGAGGGAGATAGGGAGAGAGGGAGGGAGAGGGGAGAGGGGAGAGAGGGGAGAGAGGGAGAGAGGGAGAGAGGGAGAGAGGGAGGGAGGGAGGGAGTGAGAGAGGGAGAGAGTGAGGGAGGGAGAGAGAGAGAGAGAGAGAGAGAGAGAGATGAGAGAGAGAGAGAGAGAGAGCGAGAGAGAGATCATATAACTCTCATTTATTCATGTTTAACATGTGAATGTCAGAATTGACTAATTTTCTTTAAGATAATTGAAACGGACTCTGGTCAAATACCGACCTTCAGTCATGTGTCTTTGAATCTAATCAATTCATCTTTCAATCTCAGTGAAGGTTTGTAAGAACCTCAAAGGAATTCCCTGAAGGCGTTTTGAGATGACATGTTCACAAGAATGTGACGGAGAGATTGACGGACAGATTGACGGACAGACGTACTGATGAAACATAATTTCTCATCGCCTCACTGGTGCCGACACAGACGCATACAAATTTATTTTAAAGATGAACATTATGATGGGACCCTTTTCTAACCATTTTTCATCATATTTTATGCAACAAATAATAAATTAATTGTTATTATTATTTAATTTAATTTCTTTATCGTTTAAATCATTTGTCTAAATCCATTAAATCAATCTTTTGAAAATGTGCCATCGTTTTTTAACATCCAGTTATTTGCAATCAAAACAGACACTGAAGATGTTCCTATGTGACCAGGATCAGTGGTTTCTAGAGATCACACATCTCTAAAAATGAATTTCACAAGTAAAGATGCCATGAAAAGCCTTTCTTGAAGACGCCTCACATTTCTTGTGACATACAGTAGCTCTGTACTTACATGCAGACACTTCACAGAATCCTAGTAATGTTGAATTTGCAGCTTCCAGGACAGAGTGCGTTTCAGAAGAACAATGCAAACAAACCAAGAGCAGTTCAGATACAGTTTTAGCTTTTTTTACTCAGTGTTTAAATGTCTTTTGTGTGTTTGTGTTCCAGTGATGAGTTGCATGCAGAAACCTCTACAGGGATTAAACTGTACTGGATAGAACCCGGTGCCTGAAAGATGCTGAAATAAGTAACACAAAGTATGTCTGGATAATAAAAGCGTGAGAGACGAAGCCAGAGGAGAAATCTCGTGCACACACACAGTTCTTCTCACGACACTGACCACATCTGCGAGCTCTCCTCTGCAGCCTTGACCTTTGGTTTCACCCTCAGCAGCCAGTCGTCCTCGGGGACAGCCGGGCCGGGGGGTGTTGTACAGGGGATGGTCAAACAGGGCTTCCAGTTTGGACGTCCCAGACTCAACTGGAGCAGGAGCCGTTCCCCCACGACCTTTGACCTCCTCACTGGGGTCTACATGGGAGGAATCTCTTCGGTTGGTGTCAGCTGTTGGGTGATCAGCGAGACCACTGCTCCCTGTGGGGGCGTAGCTGCTGCTTGCCAGGCTCCTCAGGATGTTGGGTGACGGGGGGGGAGTCGCCCGGCGGTTGGTAAATGGAGAGAGAGGCGAGCACCAGGAGGAAGTGGAGGAAGACGGTGACGAAGGCCAAGGACAGACAGAGTGTCCGAGAGCGGCGGCGCAAACACCACATCATCCTGCTGAGAGGAGAGGTGAGGGGAGGTGAGCGCATGAAGGGGAGAAGAGAGGAAGAAAAACCAGTGAGGAGTTTGAGTAACAACCTTTAGAGAGAGAAAGAAAACATTCAGTAAGCTTTCAGAACTTCTTTAAAAGTTGATTCGCTCTCATTCTCCTGTGGATTTCGATTTACTGAGGTTCACAGACAAAGTCTCGACAAAAACACCAGAAAAAAAGCAAACTCACAACTCAGCGTCCTTCCTTTTCAAAGTGTTTCCCTTCCCACAACGGGTAATTCTGCTTCCCAGTGGAATAGAACTCTGCCCAGTGTCCCCACAGCCTTCAGCCGGGTTGTTTGAACCGCTCTGTGGGTCGGCCGCCGAGCTCGGGGCTGGAGAGCAGCCAGGTCACAGTGATCTGGACACGGATCAATATGGTTTCTCTTCTAAAGTCGCTCTCTCTCTGCCAACTGATCTAGAGGTTGAGGGTTAGAATCTCCAGGGAGCTCATTTGATGTTGAAAGAACAAAAGAGGAATCTCAATTAGGAGAATTAGGAGAACCTCAAGGAACTCTGGGGATGAGGAAGCTTTCACAGCTGGATTTAGAGATGAGGTCACAGGAGGAACTGGTAGAAAGTTAAAAAAGCTTCCATGAGGAAACTTACCTGGGTTCCTGAAGGATCTTCTCGTGGAGTTTGGTTTACTGGCCCATGCAGACCGAAGTACCTTCAGAGTTTAGGCTGTTTGAAGCTCATCAGATTCGACTGTTATCTCACCTGCTGGAAGGATGGACCCAAAACGAACCCATTCAATTTTGGATCCATGAATCCTATAAAAGAACATTTAAATGTTAGGGTAAAGTTAATCTTAATGTTTTGATAGCGGCCAAATCTCAAATTTCTCTTTATACCGACATGAAATAAACAGGGATTTCATTTGAGGGATAAAGATGATAATTGCATTATACTACACTTTACGACACAAATAATATCTATAATATATGTATTAATGTTGTTGGACTGTACTCTTCCTGGATGTCTACTGCCTGTCTACGGACCTCAGCTTGTTGATATCTTCTGTTGCCCTTCAGGTTTGTTACCTCAGACCGAGTGGTTGTGTTTTTTACCCTTCAGTGTTTTGTTTGATTTGTCTGCACGATCATGAAAAAACCACAAAAACAAATACCCTGGTACCTTAAGTGGAAGGATGGGACATGGAGTGAAAGAGAACTGTTAACTCGAAGAGGCAGGTCCAAGATCTGTTTTTTACTTTCTTTAAAACTGGGAGATAAATGGAGATTTTTGACATTTTCCCACGGAATAATGAATCTGTAATAATTAGATGACTAATATCTGTGAGTGTGAACAATCTAATGCAGATGGATTGATGGCCTGTTGGTGTGGGCTCTACTCAGTGTCATTCTATTTGGCATCAAATCTGCAGCGTGTGTGTGAAGCAGTGAGAAAACAAATCCACTACCACCACCTGTTGCTGTTGGAAACACCATCAGGCTCCATCTCCTGTCGCCTGAGTCACAGCCGGTGAGTTCTGAGCCGTGTGTAACAGAGGATCTGGTGAAGCTGGCTTTTAATAACCGGTTGCCGGGCGAGACACATGTTTCATATTCTGAGTGTGAGTTTGCACTGAGACTCTGATTCAGGCCTCCCGCCGCCTCCCGCAGGACACACACGTTCTGTGAAGTGCGGCTCTTCAAAGTCTGTGTGTGCGTTTCTACGTGTTGTGTTAAGCTGCTCACACTGATCTATTCAGGAGAAACGTCTGAGAGAGGTTAACACAAACACGTGTGATGAACCTGTGGGACTGATAATGTGACGCAAAGACAATCAGCTTTCTCAAGGAAACTGGAGTGTCCCACACAGGTATATGATCTGATGAGATGAAACAGATTGACAGTGAGCGCTCTGCTGGGTTCAGGTGCTCAGGTTCATTCGTTATTCATCAGCACTTATAAAACATGTACGTTTTGGAAAACAGCCCAGTGCCAGTGGAGCAGAAGAAATGTGGTTTTCATGGACATTATGAAATCCACAGTGGGACTGAGTGTTGCTGGAGGGTTAACAGGATTAAATCATTGCATGAGGGACCTGTGATTATTATCTGTGGGGATTAGTCTCTATCGACAAGTGAGTAAAGAGAATGAACAAGTGGAGGAGGAGGGGTCAGGGCTCAGTGGATCTGAGGAGGGGACTTTCACAATATGTTTAAATCCTGATCAGGATCACGACGCTTGTTACTAAGATAAGATAAAGATAAGATAAAGATAAAGTGGCTTTATTGTCAATTTCAGCATGTACAAGACATACAGGAAATCGATATGACGTTTCCCACTCTCCCACGGTGAAACATATAAAGTGCACAGGCACAACAAATAACACAAGACATTTCTATAATTAAGTAAACATACAGATTTTTTTAAAGTACAGCAGCATAGGGTTTTCTAAGATGTAAACAGTCATTAATGAGATAAAAAGTGCAAAAAGTACAAGACAGTTTGTTGCAGAAGTAAGTAAAATGATTTTTTGTGTAGCAGCATAAGGTTTTCTAAGGTGTAAACGTAGTGATTTAAAGTGATAACAGTGCACAAAGTACTAGAGACAGTTTGTTGCAGAGTCCTGAGTGTATTGTTCAGCCTCCTGTCTGACTGGGGGATGTGGCTGGGGGGAGTGAGGGGAGAGAATTACCGACATTTAAAAGCGTAAGAATCAAAAAATGTTTTCTCGGCATTTGCCACAACTATGTCTTTCAAAAACAAGAAGTGCAATGAATCCTGGGATATGTTGGCCTGAGAAGGATCCAGACAGTAAAAACAATAACTACAATAAATACATTAAATAAAGGCACATTAGCCTGAGATAAAACAACAAAGCTTTTTAAGTAAAGTACGTTAACTTAAGACATTTCTGAGATTTCACTTGTACTTGTCAAAGTACACATCTCAATTCATAGATCACAGGGTTATGAATTAGTCCTGATTCGTGATTCGATGTTGTTTTCTTGGTGCAATGAGGGATTTCTGCTGCGATGATTTCCTTTATGCCGACGATGCAGCTTTGATTTGTTTAATGAAAAATGATAAAGAGCTTGATGTTATTGGCCTTTAAGTTTATTTGACCGTGGATGCAAAAGATGCAGTTTGTTTTTTCTCAACTTTCTGGATGTTTTCTTGAGGATCTCTTCATTCGTCAGTGACGCAGATTGAATCAGACTTCTTGTCTTCTGGGCCTTTTCCTCCTTTCATAAGCGTCTTAGTTTGTGTCTCATGCACTCGTTCTGTCCCCTCACTGATGCATTATAAACAAGCCGTCTTAGACTTCCTCCAAACACAATGTTCTTCTTTTATCTCCTCCGCCTCTTTCTTCTCGTTCTATTTTCCCCAGCACGCTTAAGCTTCCTCTTTTATTTCAGTCTGGAGACGCACACTCATCAATATTGAATAGTGTTTCTCATTTCTCAATTAAATAAAGAGCCGACTGTCCTCCGCTGTCCTCTGTCGTCCTCCCTCTCTGACTGGTGGCCGCCCGACACGCCCCTGTCTCCCTCGACCTCTCTCTAACTCCCTGTGTCCTTGAGCGACTGTTGAAATCTGTGAATCTTCAGCCTCTGAACTTTAAAAAGTGTCTCTCTTCTTACCAGCCATCGTATTCAGTCACATTTTCCAACCACCTGCAGGTTCTTTTCATATTATTTTACCTCCTGTACACACACACACACACACACACACACACACACACACACACACACACACACACCCCACCCGTCATCGCAGGAGGTGAGGAGGTTGCTAAGATACAGAGTCACATGGTGAGAGCACACAGCCGGGTTTCAACTTCAATGGTTCAATTAATCACCACAACCACAGCGCCTGTAGAAACCTGAGCAAGGTCCTGTTTTACTGATTCAACTGTTTTATTATCACTTCTGTATCTTTATTCATTTAAAAAGTGTGGTATGTTGCTCTACATTTAAAGTTTGATGAGGAATATTATTTTATTTATTTGTATTTATTTGGTGGGATTGAAAATAGTCAATATTAACAGCATCTGTTATCACTGGACAAATCTGTACTGAGTAGGTAACATAGTTTTTTAGGGGCCAAAGCCGACTTCCACTTGTGATATATATAGCCTGAATTAAGAAAGAATACATATTCCTAAAGGGAATGTAAACTCTTCCCTGCTTTGTTTAATCTGTAATCAAAGTTTTTAAAAGTACGAGTACAGTGTCTGTTTGGAATGGGCTGTTTGCTCGGTTTAGTGAATCCCAGCGCTGCAGCTACAGAGCACTGGTCACCTCTTTATTCAAAGGTTATTAATATCAAAAATATCACTTGTCCAAATCGCACCAAATTCAACAGGACAAGTGCGAAGTTGATAGATTTCTGGATTTGGAGATAGATTCCAACTCCCACCTCTGAGATTTCTTTCGACACGAACACCAGGCACGACCTTCTCAGCTGCCATGGCTGCAACGCCTACATTTAATTCAATTCAGTTCAATTCGTATATCATACTTTATCTCAAGGCACTTTGCACAAGTTCGAGACCTTAAAAGAAGAAGAAGAAACTTTGAGAACCAGACTTAGTGTGGGCGTGTATCAGCCTTGAAAAGTTTCATCCTGGCTGCCTCCTCATCATGAATCCAGCCCAGTAGAAGCTCCCAGCTCTGCCACTATCACCCTGTGGCCGACCCCAGCTTCAGGCCCTGGATCCCAGCCTCGTGACTCCCCTCACCGCTCTGCACTGATCCTCGTCCATAGCATCATCATCATCATCATCTCCATCACGTAACTCCCCCCCTGGTATGTGTCTGCAGCTGGAACCAGTGGATCAGGAGCCCGACTCGACGGAGGGATAACGAGGCTCCTTCCTGTGCACGGGGTGTGGGGGTGGGGGGGGGTTTCAGTGTCAGGAGTGAGCCGACCAGCAGCAGCTTTAGTGCCTCTGCGGCTCTTTGTATGAATTTTTAACAGCACTGAGGAGTCCCAGCGAGAGGGGGGAGATATATATAAAGAGCGTCTGGGGTGAATATGAATGAGATGCATCACAGGGTGGAACCATGTTTACTGACACTAAAGCCACTGGATTAATCAGAGGAAGCTGAGATAGCTGCAGAATGAGCCGGCTCGTCCAACCGGGGGAATCTGGGTGAAAAGCATCAGTGGATTACATTTGCAGGAGGACGAGGAAATCTGGATGTATGGGTCAAATTAATTTCAGCCATTAAAAGAGAGGATGTAGAAGGGCGGGATGGAGAAATGACGAAGATGAACATGGAAGTGACAGATCAGAGTCCTTGAAAAGAGATCTCAAAGGGGCATTACCATAATAGACTTTATATGGTGTGGTATATTCCTCCATGTTAGTAGATGGGACATGAAATAAAGTTAAAAGTCAAAGAGCATGTTACATAAATGTTTCTCTAAGGTTTCTGTTATTTCGGGTGGTTCTCATCACGTTCAAGTGTTAATCTTTACTGGAAAGTTTTTTGTTTTTTATTCTGAAATGGTTCCTTTTCCCTTTAGGCCAACTTCTCAAAAACTAAAAAGACAATAATTCATATTGTGCAGCAGCTCTGGATTGGGGCTTTATCTCTGTTATTAAATGTAAGATTCCCCATATTCAGAATGTGTATGTGTATGATTGCTAATCTTAATTATGAATCTTGGCCTTAACCATTTCTTCAGGTGAAATCCACATTCAGTTCCCTGCATGAATTAGACACAGAGCCAGAGAGCAGACTGACCTGATCTGGGGTCAGTGTGTTTGTGGATTCAAATGTTCAGGACCGAGCTGCCAGATTTAGCTCATCTGTCAACAATGGTGCCCCTTCACCACTGGGTCAAAATGCCCTCTGATCTCTCATAGTGGAAAAAGAAACACTGCAGTTATAAAACATTATCGTTCTTTCTCTTATGAAGTGTCCCTTGTTTTTCTTTAAGCCACTTTAATCCTCAAACTGATTTAATTATACGGTGAAAATAAGGTTTCTGTGCAGATTTTTCTAAAAGTGTGTCTACTCTACTATAAGTTTTACAGCTTATGTGCCTTCATGCTGCCTCCTTCATGTTCGTCTCATGTGGAGTTGCCTGGTTACACACTTGAATTTGCACATCCTGCATAATATTCACATAAACAGAGTTTTACTCTTCATGTCCAGTAGATCAGTCGAACTCTAGTGCAACAAGGACTGAGTGGAAATGACCTTGAACCTCAAGTCAAGCTGATGAGTCTCTTTCTTTTGTCATTTTATCTTTAATTAAATCAATGTTAAACTAAAACTTGCAAAAGATGTTTAATTTACGTGAAGATAAAACTCCTGCATGGACAGAAGTTGCCTCTTTACCTGTTGTAAGTGTGTGTGGAAGCTGATTTTATCTCCTTGCTCATACAAACTGATATAACCTGATGTAGAGCAGTACTCTAAACTGATTTATATGAACTCGCTCAGTGACACCACAGAACAGGTTGGATCCTGGTGTCAATCACAAACTCTGCAGAGACGTTTAAGAAAATCTGACACTTTGAGCAACTTCCTTTCCAAAATATTTCAACTGCCTTTAGAGGAAAGTTTAACTCTGTAAATCATCATCTTCTTTTCAACACGACTTCCTCCAGGTTCTGAGGGAAAACACGTCTCAGGCAAGTTTCCATCAGTCTTTGTGACAAGTCCCTGAAACTCCATCGTTTACCTTTTTTCTTTCTGGGTATTTTTGGAACCATCCTCCTCTGTGGATTTCTTAGTTTTATAAAGTATTGTAAAAAGCAGTTGCTGGCATATGAATTTGACTCTTGCCAGTGGAGGAGCAGTCACTAACGATTCTGTAACTGCATTAGCTGTTATGAAAAACAAATGATTTGCCTTTTACACGTTCTAATTATGTCTCTACTAACAAGACATCCTCTCTACCTCCTCAGCGATCACCTCCTCACCACAGGCGTCATAAAAATTACAATTTGCTTCTGCACAATAATATCCCGCCAGAAATGAAATAAATACAAATGTTGTGAAGAACACAGACGACAATATAAGTTCCTATTTCATCACATTTCAGACTTTTATTGTACAATCAGTTCAGTTCACACATAATGGTCCGTTGTGCTGGATCATCATCACACTGGCATCACCATGAAAACAATCACATTGCTCGTATCACTCTGCGCGGTGATATTGTTTCTGGATTATTACAAACAGCTTTACAGGGAGAAAAGGTGGATCGGGTTTCGTGTGGTTCCGGCTCGGAGCCGTTCAGTTGTAAGAAGATGCCACTGGTCTTTAAAAAGAAGTTCGTCAAGTCGCATCAAACTATGTACACATAAAAAATATTAAGAATTTTATTAAAAGACTTGCGCGGCTTGAGAGAGAGAGAGAGAGAGCAAGAGAGAGAGAAAGAGAGGGAGAGAAAGAGAGAGAGGGGGGGACGAGTGCAAACTGACAGTTTACTGTTGCTCAAAACTGCTGAGGGAGGTGAACATGAAGTGTTACTTCAAAAAACTGTGTGTGTCCAGCACACACCAACATATAAACTCACACACACACACACGCTCCCTGAAGAGGAATGAGGATAAAAGGACTTTGGAGACCCTGGCTGTATTGTTTGTAAAAGTTGAACTTGCACACACACACACACACATTAATGTTTAGAACCACGGAAAGAAAAAGAAAGAAAAGTGACAGACAAGGCAGGAAGCTGTGTTAATGCCAAAGTGACGGCTGCTCTCAGACATTCCCTTTCAAGTATTGTCCCTGCCAGCAAACTGGGCGAGATCTTGAAGTGGTGGTTTATTATCTGCCAGAGTGGCTGGTAGTGTGGACCAACTGCCCTGCCACAACACAAATGTTAACCAGCATCTGGTTGGTAGCTGGTGTTTATTCCTAGCCCAGTAAGCCACGGCACGTGGAGGTGGGTGGTGGGGAGGGGGGGGGAGGGGGGGGGGAATGAGGGAGGAGGTGCTACGAGCACTTCCACACGCACACGGCCAGGCTCCCTCCGAAGAACATGTAGAGCAGGCTCTTCACCTCGTGGGTGACCTCGAAGCCGAAGCCTTCCCCGATCACCACGTGCCACGAGCTGCCGAACTTCTTGTCCAACGACTCCTTGATCATCTTCGCTGCACTCTGGAGAAGATGCACAAAAGATGAAGTAGTGTTGAATCAAGCCAGACAGTTAAGAGTGTGTCTTGATCTCCTTCAGAGCCTGTTACCATAGGAAAGTCATGACAATGCTGCCAGATAAGCATCAAACACACAACACACACTCACCTCATTGTTGGTGGCGAACTTTTCACAGGCTGTAACACAAAGCTCCATGGTCTCCACCCTCATTTCCTCTGGCATGTCCGTGTGCTGAGAACCAAACATTGTGTTAAGGTCTTCATTTTGTTCTAAATATATTGTCCCTTTATGAATCTCTATAATCTCTTTTATATCTGCTGAAGATGTTTATAACATTCCCTCTGGGACAAAAAATACAAGGTTAAAGCTAAGTGTGTTTTTCTGAATGCTGCAAGTTCAACTCATCTTTATTTAATTTACCACATGACTAACATCCATCTTTCATATGAACAACCATGACTATGAACACGTTTCAGAAGATCCAGGCTGATAACATGCATGTAGGAGCTTTTATGGTTGATGTACTTATGATGTATTAATGTGGCTCAGAGACCAAGACTAGTTTCCCTTGAGGAAAATAGAGTTTTCATCATTAATACAAATGATGCTTCCTCAATCTGAGCTTTTTTCAGATAAAGATTATACATGTTGAACTGTAAAGATGTCATCATGCCAACAGGAAAACAACCTACATGTCAATTAATTATGTATATTTTGTACGATTACTGGAATTGTCAGGTTTAGTGACTCCACCTTGTTCATCACGTCTTAGTGACCCCCCTGGAAATGAGTTCTGTTGTGTGGGATTTGGTTGTGTCGTCATATTGACAAAGATATTTTCTCCATTTGCAAGTTTTGTTAAATTGCAGTGTGTCGAGCTCTCTGGGCCACTGAACAGTATCTGTAGCTTGGTGGATTGAAGCATCAGATGTGATGACCTTGTGTGAAGAGTCTACACACAAGGTACTAGTTTGTGTCTCTGGGTAGTTTTAGACAATGCACCCTTAGAGCCATCCTGTTGGCAATAGAATCCAATTCCACGATGGTCGTGTTAAAGAAAGTTAAGGAAACCACTTGCACCACACATGCAAACACAAAAACAAGCTGCAAAAAGACACCGGTTAGCACACGTGTCATCAAATGGATGCATCTGCTTTCTTAATTAATTCTTAATCTGCTGAGGTGTATTTTGAAGAGTCTGTCACAATCGATGTGCAGCCCTGAAACCCGATGCCTGTGGAGAGGAACCTAAACAATGGAACTGTCCTGCTCCCATGTTGTGTTGTGCTGTGTGTGTCCCAGTCCTACCCTGATGAGAGGGAAGCTGTGCAGCCTCTTGTAGTCCTCATCCTTCTTCCCCTCGCCCGTCGCAGCCATCCCGACCCCTGCAAACACACAGTGCACACGTTAAACACACACAAGTTAACACACAATCACATGAACCCGCTGTTTTAGGGGGACTTATTTCCGAAGTACACATCTGCAGCTGAGGCTAAGTTAGCTGACAACACTTAGCCGTTACTAAGTAACGGCTAGCTGCGGTGAGATGCTAACACAAGCGACTCACCGCAGATTCCCTCAGAAAACAAACACGTATTATTCAAACCACAGACAGACAACAGACAGACAACAGACAGATCTTGCTTAGCCCCTAACCCTCTTTAAACTCCACCGGGCTCCATCACGTTAGTAACCCTCACTAGCTTCACCGGTTCAGGGAGCTAGCTAACCCAGCTAGCTCGATAGCAAACAGACACCGGTCGGTGGTTTCTTCAACATTTCAAACACGTGATAACCCGTGAATCCACCGACGAGCTGCTACCAGATGTTCGTCGGTGTTGGTGAGAGTTGGATACGGACGCAGAGCTACTTACGACAGTCAGGGCAGGATCCGATGTGGCAGCGGTAGTTCGTAGAGGCACTTCCGGTGTCAACAGTAACCGCTGCTAGGTGAAGGCAGCTTCCTGGTGCCACACTGTTTAGAAGCAGCTGCCTTTGATCTCACACTGTTTAAAATAAGCTGCCTTTGATCTCATACTGTGTAAAGTTCCCTGTGTCATTCCATTTCATTACACAAAACTACTTATTTGTTTGGTTGTCTTGGTATGTGTGGATAACTTGGGTTGTTACCAATAATGTCAATAAAACATTTAGAAATATATTTGCTGAGATATTCTTATTTCACCGGTGTATAATATGTGGATATTGTCTGTAATCTTATTTTCTTACATTTGTTCTGTTTTATTTTGTATTTTTGTCTTCTTCATCTTATCTCATCTCATCTCATATTATTGCAGGGTGGAGCAAAATTTAACTAATGTTATATTATTATAATGTCAGTAATTATTTGTTTCACATTGTTAACACTACAATCTGCTTACAAATACAATTAATATATATATATATATTAATTGCATTCAATCGTCATAATTATCATGATACCATGTTATGTTATATTAACTTATGGTTTCTTATATTCTCATTTGTCTGTTTCTTTCTATTATTTTTTAATTCTAACTATTTGTACTGAAATAACGCAGCAGTGGAACAGACTGTGTTTCCTTCCTCTCTCTGTCTCTGTCCCACATTCAGCTGGTAGCATCTGGGTGGAATCCCCAGGTGGAGAGTCCTGACCCAGAATCGTCTACACACACACCCACACACACAGACACACAAATAAAACCCCACAAAGCTGTGAAAGTGAGTCACAGATTCTCTCTCAGTGTGTGACGGCTGTGTAAACCTGGGTTGTGCTTTTAGAGCCTGAAACACCAGCTCATGAACATCTGGATTCATCTGGTGTCTGAAACAACGACTGTCCTGGGGATTAGAGAGGATTGTCAATCAATCCCTAGAGAGGCAGACAAACAGCTCACAGACAGATCAAAGGCAGATCACAGACAGATCACAGACAGATCACAGACAGATCACAGACAGATCACATGATTAGTTTTCTCTCCTTTATTCTGTCTGTCGCTCCTCGTCTCGATCACGAGTTCAGATCTGCCTCATTTTCTCAGGAGTGATTGTTTGGGTCAGATTTACTGTAACTATTAACAACTTTGGATCCTCTGAACGGTCATGGAAAATTTCTTTCAGGGTTACTTTACCCCACAATACATGTTGTATTACATTTAACTAGTTTTCAATAGTATCTTATCTTACCTTGTCCAAAAGCAGTTAACTGTAAATCCATATAAACTGCTTATAAATTCCCATTTATAGGCTATAGAATTATTTATTACAATTATCTACCTTTAATTCAATCATCATAGTTTTTTGTGATTCTATATTCTAACCCTGACTTTTAATTTAGTGGTTTCTAATTCTTCTGGTTGGATTGAAACACTTTTATGAAAGATTAAAATCAATTTTAATCATCGCTCTTCTAAAATATAAATGATGTTCATGATGTAGAGGAGATTTCAAAATTAAAAACTCTTGGATTAAATGTGTGCTACCTTTTAATATTTAATCATGTATTTTATAAGTGCTGGTTTGAATGATTGCACATAATGATAACTTCACTATCAGGTTACTGAACTGTGCACATGTATAGTTCAAGTATGTGTTATATTTCTCTATGCTCAACAATATGCTGTTTTGTTTTTTTTGTATTCAAACACTTCATCATTTAAATGAGCCTTGCTCCTGCATGCCACTGTGTTCACTCGCCTTGGATCAAGTGTGAAAACATTTCTAAAATACACTGAGAGCTGAGAGAGAGAGGGAACATTAAATACCCAGGTGAGACGCTGGCAGAGGACAGTGCCAGAGGGCCGGTAGGCAGCTGAAATAAAAGTGTCAAAACACGAGGAGAGAAGGAGAAGGAGTTTGTTTTTCACACAAGGAGGAGTGAATAAGATGCCAACAGGTGAAGAGAGGGGGATGAAAGAGAGGTGGAGGAGGTGGTGGTATAAATACCTGCAGGAAATGTTTCATCGTGTTGTGTAACCACATTGTGGTTAAATGATGAGATGAGGCCAAGTGTTCAATAAAAACATCAACAAGCTGCCTCACTTAATGATGAAGAAAGTGGGGGAATAATGGAAGACGGGTTCTGAGGCAGTTCAAGGTGAAGGACTGATCGACAGTGAAATCACAGAGTGGGATGTGGAGGATGTGATCTGATCGCTCGAGTGGAGAAAAGCTATCGGCGATGGAGCGATGCACTGCAGAGAGAATTCAATTCATCTGTAGTCACGAGGAGGGTTGACGGGGGACGGTTGCTGTTAATTCAAAATGTGAGTTGACGTG
>JBAMIH010000350.1:0-20341 GCA_038501795.1 Pseudopleuronectes americanus | reverse complement strand
CACAACATGACAATAGATGAGTAACAATGATTGTCTCCTAACAAGAGAACCTGGTTTCAGGGGAAATGTTAAAGCACCAGTACAGACTGCTTGGTGGATTGTGTGGAACATCTTGGTTTGTTTCTCATGTGTCGCGTGAGGGAAGGAAAATGAGGTGTTGCAACAGCGCCCCCTGGGGGATTTCACCTCCAGGAAAGATGCAACAGCAGCAGCACAGGTTCGTTGACGTCACGAGGCAAGAGACGGCTTCACTTGTAGAAAAGACACAACTTTTATTTAACTTAATAAATGCATCTTTCATGTGCTCAGCCAGGGGTTAAGAATAGGATATAAGCATCTTCATATTTTCATACACATAATCCAGATAATAGATAGACTGATATTTACAGTATTAAAATGTTTTTTTGGCTGTTAAACATTCCTTGTCATCATATTAGTATTTTTGTAAAGGAAGCATATATGTATTTTTGTAAATTTCAGGATATTGAGTCAACTAAAACATTTATAATTCCCAATATTATTCTAAAACACTTGGCTGACAGAAGAACTTTTTTGTACGTGCACCAATACTGGACACTCATCAAAAATAATGTAGCAGCCAAAATCCTGTTAGGTCTTTATTGAGTTTTTCAAGGAAAGTTGGTCAAATTCACACAAAGTACTAAATAAAAATAAAAATGTAATTACACAATACTCTATTGAGATTAATTTAAGGAACAATTTAAAAAACCATTGCAAACGTTTGTCTTTTTAAAACATTGATTAGCTGCTTAAGCTGCATCACATAAATGAGTTGAACTAGGTCTGTAGTAAGAATAAGAACACATAGAAGAAATACTATATTTACAATTTATATCAACATTCATCAGGTATCTGTTTCAATAAGATATGAAATATATTACAATAACAGTTTTAAAGTGGGCGGAGCTGTTCCAGATGCTCCTGGATCTGGTTCTGATTAAAAAACAATCCCCGAAACTTATTAGGGAAAATATCACATGACTCACAGCAACAATAATACTGGACATTGTCCAAAAGGCAGAATGTGGAAGACAATTTCATATGTTCAGGCTGAGTCGTGTCTCCGGCCTCAGTGGATTTCATGGACCCAGCTTCGATCAAGCTGTAGATCATTGGTTGGATTCTGATCCTTAAGTGGTGTTCACACTTATGACCTGGAGAGATAAAGTCAAATAAAACTATATTTACAACCCGGGGGGGCTCCGAAGTTTCCATTTCTTAAACCACAGATTATATATCACTATTTTCAGTGGTGTGATCGTTCTGTGGCAACAGGTAAAGTAATCTCACTGAGACAGATGTTAGAAAAGAGGACGTAACTTTACCTGAACATTTTCGTACACAGTTTTTACCTTGTCCTCAGTTTCATCTGCAAGAAGGTGACAAATAATGTTCATTTGCTTTAAATCACAAATTAATTTAGACTGTTTTCTACTGAATCACATTAACATCACTGCATCAACTTATTTTGGTGTTTGTGGGTTTTGTAATTTTTTGTGATGTTGGTGACCCCTAGTGTTTTCATTTAAACACAGCATTGCTTTTCTGAAATCTGTTGATAGAAAGATATAATAAAATAAAACCTACACACACAGACATTCATCATGATATTATCTATATGCTAAATAATGAACAGTAGATTCCAATCAGTACTGTAAACTGGGAAAGGATCTCAGATATTGTCAATCACCCTAAAGTTGGTGGTTCAGTGAATAAAGTGAAGGACAAAGTGAAAATGCTGAATTTCCAATTTTAGTCTGACGTACGTTTTCCTTTTAATCGATGTCCAGCAAAAGCTGCTGATATGGCAATTATCACCAAAACCTTAATGACAGTCATATTGACAAAGGCGATGATATGACTCTGTGGTTCAGGGGCTGTAATGGAAAAAAGAAAAACTCATATTAGTTATTTTCAGAACTTATTCACTTTAACACGTAAAAATATTTCTTAGAAAATAGTTACATGCTCTAAATTCAACTGACAACTCTACATTATTACAATAAAATATAATTTATAATTTAGATGTAATATTCACAGTCCTTTTCTAACCAAAGTTAAAAGGGTTACAAAGGAATTTTTCAATGATAAAAACAGAGATAAACATAGATTTTTCTTTTACATAGAGTGTAAATCTAGAATTTGTCGTAGTTATTATCTAAGCAGAAGCATTTTGAACCAATTGAAGGAGAAACTCTTTATCTTTAAATGTTGGGAAAGATTTAATATTTCAAAATAAACTTAAGTTGGAACACAACCATTTATAACCGAAGTTATCAGCTGCTTGTGTTGTCGGTCACTTACCAGGATTAGAGAAACAAAAGTCTCTAATCATTGTTGTGTGCTCGTCCGAGCTGACCTGGTTGCTATGGCTACAGGTAACTGAGTCGCCTTCCAACAGGTAGACACAGAGGGAGGAACCATGTGTCGTGACCTTGGACCTCTCTCCTCCCTCCTCCTGGCTGCAGGTGTTGGTGTCACATCTAAAAGTGCTGTTGATGTGATGGGAGTCCTGTGTGCTGCAGGTCACTGTGAGGTCACAGGAGTCAGAGCTGGAGGAGAGTAAGTCCACTGTCCCAGTAACCTGAGACACTGGATCTGAGGACACAGGCATTAATGGGTTTAGAAGTTGAGCAGCTGCTGTGTGTCCATATTTAAAATCTGAAGAAACCTACCTTGAACTGTGACGCTGTATTTACCCACATAATTGATTTCAGTCGCGACAACAGCTGCAGTGTAACGTCCACTGTCGGCTTGTTGCACATTCTTCAAAAGAAAAGAGTGATTTTGGAGAAAGATCTCGACCCTTCCATCATAGGGGTCATTTGTTTCTGTTTCGTTATCATCAAATAATCTTATTATGGTTAAATTATTAAATTGCCATCTAAGATCACTCCGTTTAACTAATTTAACTGGACCCGTGACGTTTAGAAGCAGATCCTTCCCCTTCTGCACAAATACAGGAGTCCCAGTGTCGGAGCCTGTAGAAACAACACAGCATCACTTTATTAGAAAGAACAGACTTTGATTTAAACTGTAGTTTTTGTACATTTTTACTTCTACTCATTAAACAGAGACTCATGATATAAAACCACCTCGGCCCAGCAGGTTGTGTTTGCCCCTGTCTGTTGGTTGGTTGGTTTAATGATCAGCAGGTTTACTTAGAAACTGGATTTCCACAAGACTCGGTGGAAGGATGGGACATGGACCACGAAAGTTACATTTCAGGGCAGATCCAGGATTTATTATGTGAGACTTCTGATCACTTTAGTGCAGCTTGACTGAGTTTAAGATCTTCTGGACCTCGGCGGAGTTAAATAGACATTCTAGTGTCTACACATCTATTTGATCTATATTGTTCTTCTCTTTGAACTTAATTCTACGTCTTCATACAGATTTATCCT
This sequence comes from Pseudopleuronectes americanus, assembly GCA_038501795.1. NCBI lineage: Eukaryota > Metazoa > Chordata > Actinopteri > Pleuronectiformes > Pleuronectidae > Pseudopleuronectes > Pseudopleuronectes americanus. The sequence continues at coordinate 16,916 of JBAMIH010000350.1, read as the reverse complement.
TTTTATTTATTTTACCTCTTTTATTCTACTCTTTTCATTCTTTTATTTGGCTTGTATATTGTAAATAAAAGTGCCCTGCCTTGCCCGTCTGAAGAATACTCGAAACCTACTAAACTGATTTCCTTAAAATGTTGACATTGATTCGATATTTGCAAGAATTCTCTTTCATAACATGGACAGATACTATGTGTCTTCTGAAATAAGTTCATCCTTTTGAAGGGTCAGAATTATTATGAGCGAAATATAAAGCTTGTAATCTTTGCTTTTCTTTCTCAGACCTAATAAAAAACACCACTATTGATGTTTAATAAATCATGTTCCTGCTGTGATGTTATTATTAGTTATGGATTTGTAACATATCGGTTCTAGCAACATAAATTCATCTGATTAATTAAAATGTTATTTAGAAGAGAATGAAAAGAGAAAAGTTTAGTTTCCTGACGAGCTCGTACGTGTAGATGTGGTTTGAGTCAGTATTGACTACTTGTCTTCATAGGAACCTGATAAATGTTGGGAGTGATGTGAATGTTACACTTATAACCAAAGTTAGCAGTTTGAATTTATAATCAAGTTTCTGTGAAAAGATAACAGTTCCTGGAACTTAAATAAAACATGTTAGAGAGGAAGTGATTCAGCAAAGTTAGACTTTCTTCAACAGGTCATTTTTCAGACAAACACTGACATGTAACAGGAAGCATCACTCTAGGTTCTCTTCCTGTCACTGAGCCCTGTTGTAATATCTATCTCTGTCTATAAAAGGTAAAGTTTCCTAATCAGTTTGTTCTGTTCTCTGTGTTGCTGCCACAGGACATTATATTAATATTCAGTTTTGTTGGTTTTACAAACTTTTGACAAAGTTTCTCCAAGTCTGTTATCACTCATTATATATTTTAAATCGAATTCAAGCATAGAACTCAACTTGAAACACCACAGATATATGGAAAGAAGTTTTACTGAGTGAATCGTCAATCAACAAGTCATAATTTGAATATAGTTATTTTAATATTGATAGAATGAATTAAACAATTATTAACAACTAAAAACAAAATTCTAAACAAGGTACATTGCTGAAACAGTCTCAAAGTGCAACAAGAACAGAGCAATAAAACTATATTTGAGGAAGAAATGTTATAATAAATTTGAGTGTTTACCTCGAGCTTCATATGCGTGAAGCAGAGAAATGACAAAGAGAAGAATGATGGGATGCATTCTGTCAAATGAGCCGTATGAGGAAGTCTGCTCTACATATCACTGCCTCGCAGAAATACTTCCGGGATTTAAATGTTTAGTCAAATACAGAATGTTGTGATATATTTTGTGGAAGTGTGAACTATGTGGGCGTGGCCTAATACTCAGAGTGTCATCCACATGAACCACAACATGACAATAGATGAACAACAATGATTGTCTCCTAACAAGAGAACATATCGAGGTCTGTCAGTAAACACATTGATCTTCTTCAAGTTCTGATAATGTGAGGAACTGACATATATATTTTTAAAACACTTGGGTGAAGTAAGAACTTTATTGTACGTGCACCAATACTGGACACTCATCAAAAATAATATAGCAGCCAAAATCACTTTAGGTGTTTATATAGTTTTTCATGGATATTTGGTAAAATGCACACAATGTGCAATCGAATAAAAAATAAAATCTTCTTGTATGTAATAACACAACACTAAAGTGAGATAAACGTAAGGGAACAAGTTAAAGAACCATTACAAACTTTATCATTTAAGAAATATCTCTATTTAGTCATTTACCACATTGAAAAGTTGCTTAACCTGCAACACATAAATAGGTTGAACCAGGTCTGTAGAAAGAATAAGAACAAATCTGTACGAGAAATACTATATTTACAACAGCATTCATCCAAAATGTCAAACATTCATCAGGTATCTTTTTCAATAAGATATGAAATATATCACAATAACAGTTTGAAAGTTTCTGGTCCTGGATGAAACAATCCCCAAAACTTCCCAGTGAAAATATAACATGACTCACGGCAACAATAATACTGGAAATTTTCCAAAAGGTAGAATGTTGAAGACACTTTCAGATTTTCTTCAGGTCAGGGCGTCTTCTCCACCTGAGCATACAGGCTCTCAGGCTGAGTCGTGTCTCTGGCTTCAGTGGATTTATTGGACCGAGCTTCGATCAAGATGTAGATGGATGAAGGAGAAGGAGCTGCAGCATCATCGGTTGGATTCTGATCCACACGTGGGTTCAGGCTTTGGATCTGGAGAGATAAAGTCAATTAAAACTGTTTTTTACTACCGGGGAGTTTCTTTTTTTCTAAATCACAGATTATATATATCACTTTTTTCAGGGGCGTGATCATACTGTGGCAACAAGTAAAGTAATCTCACTAAGAATCTATGTGACTCTTCTATTGCAGTGATGTGATTTGGGCCGTTGGCAGTTTATTGGGAGACACACAATGAGAAGAGTCAGCACACAAGCACAGCTCAGACACACAGGCTACAGACCTCAGAGGGATGTTTGGATGAATGGAACAAAGTTCAGCTGGAAATTCATCGCTTGATCCACAGCAAAGTTTTTTGTTCGAGCACAAGCAAGAAGCACGAGCAGCGAGGCAGAGTGGTGCTGCAGGAGCAAGCAACAGGACCACTATCAGCAAAGGGTCAAAGGTCATGTAACTACACCGCCTGTCGGGAGAATGTATAGTGAACGCTGTGTTTAGCCGACAGATGAAATACAGCCGTGGCTTTTTGTTTTATTTATTTTATATATACTTTTTTTGCCCATTTCCTTTGCTCAAAACCATAAAATATTGTTCTTTGAAGACAGAAGTTAGAAAAGATGATGTAACTTTACCTGAACAGTTTTGTACACTGTGTTTTCCTTTTCCTCCGTTTCATCTGCAAGAAGGTGACAAAGAATTTTCATTGGCTTTAAATCATAAATTAATTTAGACTGTTTTCTACTGAATCACATTTACATCACTGCACCCACTGATTTTGGTGTTTGTGTGTTTGAAATGTTTTTTTTGACGTACTTTTTCCTTTTTTTCGATGTCGAACAAAAGCTGTTGCTATGGCAATTATCACCAAAAGCACAATGACAGAGACAAAGGCGATTATGATGTTGCTCCGTGCTTCAGGGGCTGTAATGGAAAACAGAATAAACTGATATTAGTCATTTTCTTAACTTATTCAATTTAACACGTTAACATATTTCTTAAAAATAATTACATGCTTTAAATTCAACTGACAACTTTGTATTATAACCATAAAAATATAATTTATAATTTAAAATATAATAACCTTCATATGTATAATACTTTTCTGACCAAAATTAAAAAGTGTTATAAAATATTTAAACAATAACTAAAACAGAGATAAAAGTCGTTTTTTTCTTTTAAATAAAGTAAAGTTGAGAATTTGTTGCAGAAAGTCTAAAGTCAACTGCTCATTTAATTGTTTGGAGGCGTGTCCAGCAAAAGCACGACGACCTAAACCACCAATCAGGCTCTGAAAACTACCAGAAAACCAATATCAGCTGAACTAAGAGGCCTCCCAGCATGATACATAGAAACCTGGTTGTGTAAAGTCAATAATAAAATCTTAAAACCAATGCAGAAATGAACAGGGAACCAGAATGTGAGTCATATGATCATGTTGTCTTGAACCAGTTATAATCCAAGCAGCAGCATTTTAAACCAATTGAAGGAGAAAATCTTTATCTTTAAATGTTGGGAAAGATTTAATATTTCAAAATGAACTTAAGTTGGAACACAAGTTATCAGCTGCTTGTGTTGTCGGTCACTTACCAGAATGTTTCAAACAAAAGTCTCTAATCGTTGTTGTGTGTTCGTCTGAGCTGACCTGGTTGCTATGGCTACAGATAACTGAGAAGCTTTTGGACAGGTAGACACGGAGGGTGGTGCCAGAGGTCGTGACCTTTGACCTCTCTCTTGCCTCCTCCTGGCTGCAGGTGTTGGTGTCACATCTAAAAGTGCTGTTGATGTGATGGGAGTCCTGTGTGCTGCAGGTCACTGTGAGGTCACAGGAGTCGGAGCTGGAGGAGAGTAAGTTCACTGTCCCAGTAACCAGAGACACTGGATCTGAGGGGGGGGGGACACAGGCATTAATGGGTTTAGAAGTTGAGCAGCTGCTGTGTGTCCATATTTAAAATCTGAAGAAACCTACCTTGAACTGTGACGCTGTATTTACCCACATAAGTGATTTCAGTCCCGAAAACGGCTGCAGTGTAACGTCCACTGTCGGCTTGTTGCACATTCTTCAGAAGCAAAGAGTGATTTTGAAGAAAGATTTCGACCCTTCCATAATAGGGGCCAGTTATTAATGTTTCATTATCACCAAATAATCGTATTATGCTTAATGCATTAAATTTCCATCTAAGATCACTCCATTTAACTATTTTAACTGGACCCGTGACGTGTAGAAGCAGATCCTTCCCCTTCTGCACAAATACAGGAGTCCCAGTGTCGGAGCCTGTAGAAACAACACAGCATCACTTTATTAGAAAGAAAACACTTTGATTTAAACTGTAGTTTTTGTCCATTTTTACTTCTACTCATTAAACAGAGACTCATGATATAAAACCACCTCGGCCCAGCAGGTTGTGTTTGCCCCTGTCTGTTGGTTGGTTGGTTTAATGATCAGCAGGTTTACTTAGAACCTGGATTTCCACTAGACTTGGTGGAAGGATGGGACATGGACCAAGAAAGTTACATTTCAGGAAGATTCAGGATTTATATTGTGAGACGAGGCTGTTTTTTATATTTTCCATGATTTCCCAGAGAATAAAATCAGACATATTGAGGGGGACTGAGACTTCTGATCACTTTAGTGCAGCTTGGACCTCGGCGGAAATAGACATTCTAGTGTCTACACATCTATTTTATTTGTATTGTTTATATCTTTGAACCTAATTCTACGTCTTCATACAGATTTATCCTTTTATTTATTTTACCTCTTTTATTTTACTCTTTTCATTGTTTTATTTGGCTTGTAAATTGTAAATAAAAGTGCCCTGCCTTGCCCATTAGCAGGATTACTCCAAACCTACTAAACTGATTTCCTTAAAATGTTGACGTTGATTCGGTGCATGGAAGAATTTTCTTTCATGTTCTTTAACATGGACAGATACTATGTGTCTTCTGAAATATAATCATCCTCATTAAGGGTCAGAATTATTATGAGCGAAATATAAAGCTTGTAATCTTTGCTTTTCTTTCTCAGACGTAATTGCACACTGAGCAAAACTATTGGTGTTTATTAAATCATGTTCCTGCTGTGATGTTATTATTAGTTATTGATTTGTCACATATTGGTTCTAGCTAAATAGATTTGTCTGATTAATTAAAATGTTATTCAGTAGAGAATGAAAAGAGAAAAGTTTAGTTTCCTGACGAGCTTGTACGTGTAGATGTTTTTTGAGTCACAGTATTGACTACTTGTCTTCATAGGAACCTGATAAATGTTGGGAGTGAATGAATGTTACACTTATAACCAAAGTTAGCAGTTTGAATTTATAATCAAGTTTCTGTGAAAAGATAACAGTTCCTGGAACTTAAATAAAACATGTGAAAGAGGAAGTGATTCAGCAAAGTTAGACTTTCTTCAACAGGTCATTTTTCAGACTAACACTGACATGTAACAGGAAGCATCACTCTAGGTTCTCTTCCTGTCACTGAGCCCTGTTGTAATATCTATCTCTGTCTATAAAAGGTAAAGTTTCCTAATCAATTTGTTCTGTTCTCTGTGTTGCTGCCACAGGACATTACATTAATATTCAGTTTTGTTGGTTTTACAAACTTTTGACAAAGTTTCTCCAAGTCTGTTATCACTCATTATATATTTTAAATCGAATTCAAGCATAGAACTCAACTTGAAACACCACAGATATATGGAAAGAAGTTTTACTGAGTGAATCGTCAATCAACAAGTCATAATTTGAATATAGTTATTTTAATATTGATAGAATGAATTAAACAATTATTAACAACTAAAACAAATTTCTAAACAAGGTACATTGCTGAGACAGTCTCAAAGTGCAACAAGAACAGAGCAATAAAACTATATTTGAGGAAGAAATGTTATAATAAATTTGAGTGTTTACCTCGAGCTTCATATGCGTGAAGCAGAGAAATGACAAAGAGAAGAATGATGGGATGCATTCTGTCAAATGAGCCGTATGAGGAAGTCTGCTCTACATATCACTGCCTCGCAGAAATACTTCCGGGATTTAAATGTTTAGTCAAATACAGAATGTTGTGATATATTTTGTGGAAGTGTGAACTATGTGGGCGTGGCCTAATACTCAGAGTGTCATCCACATGAACCACAACATGACAATAGATGAACAACAATGATTGTCTCCTAACAAGAGAACATATCGAGGTCTGTCAGTAAACACATTGATCTTCTTCAAGTTCTGATAATGTGAGGAACTGACTGCTGGTTTCAGGGGAAATGTTAAAGCACCAGTACAGACTGCTTGGTGGATTGTGTGGAACATCTTGGTTTGTTTTTCATGTGTCGCTTGAGGGAAGCAGGGTAAATGAGGTTTTGCAACAGCGCCCCCTGGGGGATTTCACCTCCAGGAAATGTGCAACAGCAGCAGCACAGGTTCGTTGACGTCACGAGGCAAGAGACGGCTTCACTTGTAGAAAAGACACAACTTTTATTTAACTTAATAAATGCATCTTTCATGTGCTCAGCCAGGGGTTAAGAATAGGATATAAGCATCTTCATATTTTCATACACATAATCCAGATAATAGATAGACTGATATTTACAGTATTAAAATGTTTTTTTGGCTGTTAAACATTCCTTGTCATCATATTAGTATTTTTGTAAAGGAAGCATATATGTATTTTTGTAAATTTCAGGATATTGAGTCAACTAAAACATTTATAATTCCCAATATTATTCTAAAACACTTGGGTGACAGAATAACTTTTTTGTACGTGCACCAATACTGGACACTCATCAAAAATAATGTAGCAGCCAAAATCCTGTTAGGTTTATTATTGAGTTTTTCAAGGAAAGTTGGTCAAATTCACACAAAGTACTAAATAAAAATAAAAATGTAATTACACAATACTCTATTGAGATTAATTTAAGGAACAATTTAAAAAACCATTGCAAACGTTTGTCTTTTTAAAACATTGATTAGCTGCTTAAGCTGCATCACATAAATGAGTTGAACTAGGTCTGTAGTAAGAATAAGAACACATAGAAGAAATACTATATTTACAATTTATATCAACATTCATCAGGTATCTGTTTCAATAAGATATGAAATATATTACAATAACAGTTTTAAAGTGGGCGGAGCTGTTCCAGATGCTCCTGGTTCTGGTTCTGATTAAAACACAATCCCCGAAACTTATTAGGGAAAATATCACATGACTCACAGCAACAATAATACTGGACATTGTCCAAAAGGCAGAATGTGGAAGACAATTTCATATGTTCAGGCTGAGTCGTGTCTCCGGCCTCAGTGGATTTCATGGACCCAGCTTCGATCAAGCTGTAGATCATTGGTTGGATTCTGATCCCTAAGTGGTGTTCACACTTATGACCTGGAGAGATAAAGTCAAATAAAACTATATTTACAACCCGGGGGGGGGCTCCGAAGTTTCCATTTCTTAAACCACAGATTATATATCACTATTTTCAGTGGTGTGATCGAACTGTGTCAACAAGTAAAGTAATCTCACTGAGACAGATGTTAGAAAAGAGGACGTAACTTTACCTGAACATTTTCGTTCACAGTTTTTACCTTGTCCTCAGTTTCATCTGCAAGAAGGTGACAAAGAATGTTCATTTGCTTTAAATCACAAATTAATTTAGACTGTTTTCTACTGAATCACATTCACATCACTGCATCAACTTATTTTGGTGTTTGTGGGTTTTGTCGTTTTGGTGATTTTGGTGACCTCTAGAGGTTTTATATAAACACAGCATTGTTTTTCTAAATTCTGTTGATCGACAGATACAATAAAATAAAACCTACACAGACATTTATCTTGATATTATCTATATGCTCAATAACAAACAGTGGATTCACATCCATACTGTAAACTGGGAAAGGATCTCAGATATTTCCATTGACCCTAAAGTTGGTGGTTCAGTGAATAAAGTGATGGACAAAGTGAAAATGCTGAATTCCCATTTACAATATTTGCAGTTGAATTTTTACTCTGACGTACGTTTTCCTTTTATTCGATGTCGAACAAAAGCTGCTGATATGGCAATTATCACCAAAACCTTAATGACAGTCATAGTGACAAAGGCGATGATATGACTCTGTGGTTCAGGGGCTGTCATCGAAAACAGAAAAACTGATTTTAGTTATTTTCAGAACTTATTCACTTTAACACGTAAAAATATTTCTTAGAAAATAATTACATGCTCGAAATTCAACTGACAGCTCTGCATTATTACCATCAAATATAATTTAAATATAATATGCACAGTACTTTTCTAACCAAAGTTAAAAAACAGAGATAAACATAGATTTTTCTTTTACATAGAGTAAAGTCTAGAATTTGTCGTAGTTATTATCTAAGCAGCAGCATTTTAAACCAATTGAAGGAGAAAGTCTTTATCTTTAAATGTTGGGAAAGATTTAATATTTCAAAATAAACTTAAGTTGGAACACAACCATTTATAACCGAAGTTATCAGCTGCTTGTGTTGTCGGTCACTTACCAGGAGTTTCAGAAACAAAAGTCTCTAATCATTGTTGTGTGCTCGTCCGAGCTGACCTGGTTGCTATGGTTACAGATAACTGAGTCGCCTTCCAACAGGTAGACACGGAGGGAGGAGCCATGAGGTCGTGACCTTTGACCTCTCTCCTGCCCTCCTCCTGGCTGCAGGTTGTGTTGTCACATCTAAAAGTGCTGTTGATGTGATGGGAGTCCTGTGTGCTGCAGGTCACTGTGAAGTTACAGGAGTCGGAGCTGGAGGAGAGTAAGTTCACTGTCCCAGTAACCAGAGACACTGGATCTGAGGGGGGGGGGACACAGGCATTAATGGGTTTAGAAGTTGGGCAGCTGCTGTGTGTCCATATTTAAAATCTGAAGAAACCTACCTTGAACTGTGACGCTGTATTTACCCACATAAGTGAAATTCATCCCCGAAAACGACTGCAGTGTAATGTCCACTGTCGGCTTGTTGCACATTCTTCAGAAGCAAAGAGTGATTTCGAAGAAAAATCTCGGCCCTTCCATTATAGGGTGCCTAATATTTTGGTTTTGTTATTATCATAATAATCGTATTATGCTTGAATCATTAAATTGCCATTTTATATCACTGTCTTCAACTAATTTAACTGGACCCGTGACGTTTAGAAGCAGATCCTTCCCCTTCTGCACAAATACAGGAGTCCCAGTGTCGGAGCCTGTAGAAACAACACAGCATCACTTTATTAGAAAGAAGAGACTTTGATTTAAACTGTAGTTTTTGTCCATTTTTACTTCTACTCATTAAACAGAGACTCATGATATAAAACCACCTCGGCCCAGCAGGTGTGTGTTTGCCCCTGTCTGTTGGTTGGTTGGTTTAATGATCAGCAGGTTTACTTAGAACCTGGATTTCCACAAGACTTGGTGGAAGGATGGGACATGGACCAAGAAAGTTACATTTCAGGGCAGATCCAGGATTTATTTTGTGAGACGACTGTTTTTATATTTTCCATGATTTCTCAGAATAAAATCAGACATATTGAGGGGGACTGAGACTTCTGATCACTTTAGTGCAGCTTGGACCTCGGCGGAGTTAAATAGACATTCTATTGTCTACACATCTATTTTATTTGTATTGTTTTTTTCTTTGAACCTAATTCTACGTCTTCATACAGATTTATCCTTTTTATTTATTTTACCTCTTTTATTCTACTCTTTTCATTCTTTTATTTGGCTTGTATATTGTAAATAAAAGTGCCCTGCCTTGCCCATTAGCAGATTACTCCAAACCTACTAAACTGATTTCCTTAAAATGTTGACGTTGATTCGGTGCATGTGCAAGAATTTTCTTTCATGTTCTTTAACATGGTGAGATACTATGTGTCTTCTGAAATATAATCATCCTCATTGAGGGTCAGAATTATTATGAGCGAAATATAAAGCTTGTAATCTTTGCTTTTCTTTCTCAGACGTAATTGCACATGAGCAAAACTATTGGTGTTTATTAAATCATGTTCCTGCTGTGATGTTATTATTAGTTATTGATTTGTCACATATTGGTTCTAGCTAAATAGATTTGTCTGATTAATTAAAATGTTATTCAGAAGAGAATGAAAAGAGAAAAGTTTAGTTTCCTGACGAGCTCGTACGTGTAGATGTGGTTTGAGTCAGTATTGACTACTTGTCTTCATAGGAACCTGATAAATGTTGGGAGTGAATGAATGTTACACTTATAACCAAAGTTAGCAGTTTGAATTTATAATCAAGTTTCTGTGAAAAGATATCAGTTCCTGGAACTTAAATAAAACATGTTAAAGAGGAAGTGATTCAGCAAAGTTAGACTTTCTTCAACAGGTCATTTTTCAGACCGACACTGACATGTAACAGGAAGCATCACTCTAAGTTCTCTTCCTGTCACTGAGCCCTGTTGTAATATCTATCTCTGTCTATAAAAGGTAAAGTTTCCTAATCAATTTGTTCTGTTCTCTGTGTTGCTGCCACAGGACATTACATTAATATTCAGTTTTGTTGGTTTTACAAGCTTTTAAAAAGGTTTCTCCACGTCTGTTATAAATCATTATATATTCTATAAGGAATTCAAGCGTAGAACTTAACTTGAAACACCACAGATATATGGAAGGAAGTTTTACTGAGTGAATCGTCAATCAACAAGTCATAATTTGAATAAAGTTATTTTAATATTTATAGAGTAACAAAATAAACAATCAACAAAAACTAAATTCTAATCAAGGTACATTGCTGAAACAGTCACAAAGTGCAACAAGAACAGAGCAATAAAACAATATTTGAAGAAGAAATGTTATAATAAATTGAGTGTTTACCTCGAGCTTCATATGCGTGAAGCAGAGAAATGACAAAGAGAAGAATGATGGGATGCATTCTGTCAAATGAGTCGTATGAGGAAGTGGATCAGAGTTCAGACCTCAATCAGCCCAGCAGCAGTCAGGGTGCTCGTCTCTCATCCACACGTCTCAGTGAATTCAAACTGCATCGTGGAAATACTTCTGGTTTATGAATATGTTTAGACAAATCTGCAGTGAGGAAGTGTAAACTCAGTGGGCGTGGCCTAATACTCAGAACGTCATCCAAATGAACCACAACATGACAATAGATGAATAACAATGATTGTCTCCTAACAAGAGAACCTGGTTTCAGGGGAAATGTTAAAGCACCAGTACAGTCTGCTTGGTGGATTGTGTGGAACATCTTGGTTTGTTTATCATGTGTCGCGTGAGGGAAGGAAAATGAGGTGTTGCAACAGCGCCCCCTGGGGGATTTCACCTCCAGGAAAGATGCAACAGCAGCAGCACAGGTTCGTTGACGTCACGAGGCAAGAGACGGCTTCACTTGTAGAAAAGACACAACTTTTATTTAACTTAATAAATGCATAATTCAACAAGAAGCTAAATGAAACAACAATCAGCAGACACAAACCATCACATGAAATGAAACACTGAGACAAGAGACGAGCAGCGGGCTGGGACTGACCACGGAGACAAGACACCTGCTCCCCCACAGGAGACGAGCGGAAACGGAAGTAGGGAGAGCTGTGCACGGCCGCTTCCTGTAACATGGGGGAAGCACGACGTCGCCTAGCAACCAGCGCGTCATGAAACCAGCCACAGCTCCGCGCGAGTCCACGCGTTAACAGGTTGGAGTGAGCACAGTGTCTGCATGAGCCTGTCAGCTGCTCCTGGTCAGCAGCGAGAACATGAGCATCTGGAAATAATGTGTCAACATCAGGGGCCGAGGAGAGAGGAGTTGAGATGGGGGTGGGGGCGGCAGTGGGAGGGGAATTTATTTATTTGTTCAGCCAGGGGTTAAAAATATAATACATGCATCTTCATATTTCCATGAGAGTGAGAGCGAAAGCAAAAGCGAAAGCGAGAGAGAGAAACTTTTATAAAATGTTTTTTTGGTCTGGTTAACATTCCTCGTGATTGTATTAGTATTGTTTAAAAGGAATCATAAATGTTTGTTTTGTAAATTTCAGGATGTTGATTTAACTAAAACATTTATAATTCCCAATATATATTTTTAAAACACTTGGTGAAGTAAGAACTTAATTGTACGTTCACCAATACTGGAAACTCATTCAAAAATAATAAAGCAGCCAAAATCCCAATAGGTTTATATTGAGTTTTTCATGATAGTTGGTCAAATTAACACATTGTACAAAACAAATTTTAAATAAAATCTTCTTGTATAAAAATAAAAAATCTAATAACACAACACTAGATTGAGATAAACGTAAGGGAACAAGTCAAAGAACCATGACAAACTTTATCATTTAAGAAATATCTCTATTCAGTCATTTACCACATTGAAAAGTTTGTAGAAAGAATAAGAACACATCTGTACAAGAAATATTATATTTACAACAGCATTCATCCAAAATGTCAAACATTCATCAGGTATCTTTTTCAATAAGATATGAAATATATCACAATAACAGTTTGAAAGTTTCTGGTCCTGGATGTAACAATCCCCAAAACTTCCCAGTGAAAATATAACATGACTCACGGCAACAATAATACTGGAAATTGTCCAAAAGGTAGAATGTTGAAGACACTTTCAGATTTTCTTCAGGCCAGGGCCGTCTTCTCCACCTGAGCATACAGGCTCTCAGGGGATTTAATGGACCCAACTTCAATCAAGCTGTAGATGGAGGACGGAGAAGGAGCTGCAGCATCATCGGTTGGATTCTGATCCACACGTTGGTTCAGGCTTTGGATCTGGAGAGATAAAGTTAAATAAAACTTTTTTTAACTACCGGGGGGTGGGGGGGGGGAAGTTTCTTTTTTTCTAAATCACAGATTATATATATCATTATTTTCAAGGGAGTGATCATACTGTGGCATCAAGTAAAGTAATCTCACTAAGAATCTACATGACTCTTCTATTGCAGTGATGTGATTTGGGCCGTTGGCAGTTTATTGGGAGACACACATTGAGAAGAGTCAGCACACAAGCACAGCTCAGACACACAGGCTACAGACCTCAGAGGGATGTTTGGATGAATGGACCAAGGTACAGCTGGAAATTCATCGCTTGATCCACAGTAACGTGTTTTGTTCGAGCACAAGCAAGAAGCAGGAGCAGCGAGACAGAGTGGTGCTGCAGGAGCAAGCAACAGGACCACTATCAGCAAAGGGTCAAAGGTCATGTACAGTAACTACACCGCCTGTCGGGAGAATGTAGAGTGAACGCTGTGTTTAGCCGACAGATGATATACAACTGTGGTTTTTATTTTATTTATCTACATATTTTTTGCCCATTTCCTTTGCTCAAAACCATAAAATCTTGTTCTTTGAAGACAGAAGTTAGAAAAGATGATGTAACTTTACCTGAACAGTTTCGTACACTGTGTTTTTCTTTTCCTCCGTTTCATCTACAAGAAGGTGACAAAGAATGTTCATTGGCTTTAAATCATAAATTAATTTAGACTGTTTTCTACTGAATCACATTTACATCACTGCACCCACTGATTTTGGTGTTTGTTGGTTTGAATCTTTACTCTGACGTACGTTTTCCTTTTTTTCGATGTCGAACAAAAGCTGCTGCGGCAATTATCACAAAAACCACAAAGACAGTGACAGTGACAGTGACAGTGGGGATAATGATGTTGCTCCGTGCTTCAGGGGCTATATTGGAAAACAGAAACCGATATTAGTTCTTTTCATGACTTATTCACTTCAACACATAAAAATATTTCTTCAAAAACAATTAAATGCTCTAAATTCAACTGACAACTCTGCATTATTACCATAAAAATATAACTTATAATTTAAATATAATAAGCTTCATATGTACAATACTTTTCTGGCCAAAGTTAACAAGTGTTACAAAGGAATAAAACAATAATTAAAACAGAGATGAAAGTAGTTGGTTCTTTTAAATGCAGAAATTAACAGGGAGCCAGAATGTGAGTCATATGATCATGTTGTCTTGAATCAGTTATTATCTAAGCAGCAGCATTTAAACCAATTGAAGGAGAAAATCTTTATCTTTAAATGTTGGGAAAGATTTAATATTTACAAAGGAACTTAAGTTGGAACACAATCATTATCAGCTGCTTGTGTTGTCGGTCACTTACCAGGAGGTTTGAAACAAAAGTCTCTAATCATTGTTGTGTGCTCGTCCGAGCTGACCTGGTTGCTATGGCTACAGATAACTGAGAAGCCTTTGGACAGGTAGACACTGAGGGAGGAGCCAGAGGTCGTGACCTTTGACCTCTCTCTTGCCTCCTCCTGGCTGCAGGTTGTGTTGTCACATCTAAACGTGCTGATGATGTGATGGGAGTCCTGTGTGCTGCAGGTCACTGTGAGGTCACAGGAGTCAGAGCTGGAGGAGAGTAAGTCCACTGTCCCAGTAACCAGAGACACTGGATCTGAGGGGGGGGGGAGGACACAGGCATTAATGGGTTTAGAAGTTGAGCAGCTGCTGTGTGTCCATATTTAAAATCTGAAGAAACCTACCTTGAACTGTGACGCTGTATTTACCCACATAATCGATATCATCCCCGGTAACGGCTGCAGTGTAACGTCCACTGTCGGCTTGCTGCACATTCTTCAGAAGCAAAGAGTGATTTTGAAGAAAGATCTCGACCCTTCCATTATAGGTGCCAAATATTTTGGTTTTGTTATCATAAAATAATCGTATTATGCTTGAATCATTAAATTGCCATTTTATATCACTGTATTCAACTAATTTAACAGGAGCCGTGACGTGTAGAAGCAGATCCTTCCCCTTCTGCACAAATACAGGAGTCCCAGTGTCGGAGCCTGTAGAAACAACACAGCATCACTTTATTAGAAAGAAAACACTTTGATTTAAACTGTAGTTTTTGTCCATTTTTACTTCTACTCATTAAACAGAGACTCATGATATAAAACCACCTCGGCCCAGCAGGTTGTGTTCGCCCCTGTCTGTTGGTTGGTTGGTTTAATGATCAGCAGGTTTACTTAGAAACTGGATTTCCACTAGACTTGGTGGAAGGATGGGACATGGACCAAGAAAGTTACATTTCAGGAAGACTCAGGATTTATTTTGTGAGACGAGACTGATTTTTATATTTTCCATGATTTCCCAGAGAATGAAATCAGACATATTGAGGGGGACTGAGACTTCTGATCACTTTAATGCAGCTGGACTGAATTTAAGAACTTCTGGACCTCGGTGGAGGGAAATTTACATTCTAGTGTCTACACAGCTATTTTATTTATATTGTTTTTCTCTTTATTAACTTATTTCTATGTTTTCATACAGATTTAACTTTTTATTTATTTTACTCTTTTTAGTGTTTTATTCTGCTTGTAAATTGTAAATAAAAGTGCACTGCCTTGCCCGTCAGCAGGATTATTCCAAACCTACTTAACTGAATTCTTATGAATTTTGATGTAGTTTCCTCAAATTTTTTAACATGGCGAGATACTTTGTGTCTTCTGAAATATATTCATCCTCATTTAGGGGCAGAATTATTATTATGATCTAAATAAAAAGCTCGTAATCGTTGCTTTTCTTTCTCAGCCCTAATTGGACATAGTGAGCAAGACTATTGGCGTTTAATATATAATGTTCCTGCTATCATGTTATTAGCTATTGATTTGTCACATATTGGTTCTAGCAACATAGATTTGTCTGAATAATTAAAATTTTATTCAGTAAAGAATGAAAAGAGAAAAGTTTAGTTTCATGATGAGCTTGTACGTGTAGATGTGGTTTGAGTCACAGTATTGACCCTTGACTACTTGTCTTTAGCAGAACCTGATGAATTTGGTTAGTGACGTTAACGTTGATCACACTTATAACCAAATTTAGCACTTTGAATTTATAGTCAAGCTTCCGCGAAAAGATAACAGTTCCTGGAACTTAAACAAAACATGTGAAAGAGGAAGTGACTTTCAGCAAAGTTAGACTTTCATCAACAGCTCATTTTCTCACAGAAATGACATTTAACAGGAAGCATCACTCTAAGTTCTCTTCCTGTCACTGAGCCCTGTTGTAATATCTATCTCTGTCTATAAAAGGTAAAGTTTCCTAATCAATTTGTTCTGTTCTCTGAGTCGCTGCCACAGGACATTAAATTAATATTCAGTTTTGTTGGTTTTACAAGCTTTTAAAAAGTTTTTCCACGTCTGTTATCACTCATTGTATATTTTATAATGAATTATAAGCCTAGAACTCAACTTGAAAAACCACAGATATATGGAAGAAAATTTTACTGAGTGTATCGTCAATCAACAAGTCATAATTTGAATATAGTTATGATTTTAATATTTATAGAATAATGAAATAAACAATTGACAAAAATACCATTCTAAACAAGGTACATTGCTGAAACAGTCTCAAAGTGCAACAAGAACAGAGCAATAAAACAACATTTGAAGAAGAAATGTGATAATAATTGAATGTTTACCTCGAGCTTCATATGCGTGAAGCAGAGAAATGACAAAGACAAGAATGATGGGACGCATTCTGTCAAATGAGTCGTATGAGGAAGTGGATCAGAGTTCAGACCTCAATCAGCCCAGCAGCAGTCAGGGTGCTCGTCTCTCATCCACACGTCTCAGTGAATTCAAACTGCATCGAGGAAATACCTCTGCTTTATGAAAATGTTTAGACAAATCTGCAGTGAGGAGGCGTGAACACTGTGGGTGTGGCCTAATACTCAGAGTGTCATCCACATGAACCACAACATGACAATAGAT